>JAYKAV010000755.1:278153-343500 GCA_035582835.1 Phoebastria nigripes
TTTTTTTTTTTTTTTTTCCTTCTTTTTTCCTTTGTTTTTCTTTACTTATATTGACTGTGCTGGTTGAGACTGGCCACTGTAAATCTATAACGCAAAACCTAGGGTAGCGCTCCGCATCCTGATGGATGGAGCAGACCTAAACCTCAATGCATAGTACAGGCAGGCAAAGGAAAGAATACAAAGCCTTGTGAAGCCAGTAGTGATCTGCAGATGAGAAGGAAACCTGTCGATAGGTTGTAGAGCCTGCCCATGGAGGTCGCTGCTCATTTCAGTCCCTCTGAAGCACAGACTGAAGGGGAGTTATGACATTTCCTTGTACTCCCCAAAATCACTGCTATTCAGAATTAAGGTTCCTTCACTCATTTTAAGTTAATTCATTTTGGAAAGCAAAAAAGATAAGCCAGCTGAAGGCCAATCAGTTCTCGAGTAAGACTTACTACATATGACATAATGAGGGTTAATGAAATCCAGCTTAGAAGTAAACTCAGATTCAATTTCCCAGTGTGCTCCTATGGAGAGGAACGGTGGATGTTTGAGCAGCTGGTGTGGTAATGGACAAGCAGATGAATAGCTAGATCTGATAAGGGGATTCTGAGTAAAACAGAAGTTAGTTTTTCATGTCCTTGGAAAAAATCCATGCTAAAAATCCTTCAGAAGTGGGAGTTGGTTTCCAAACCGCGTTAACGTTAATGCAAAACAAAGCCATCCCTTTCCAGATGTTTGGCCCATCCACATTTAAGGCAACATCCCACATTTCAACTCTTTCATTGGAAACATAAAACCTCTGGGTCAAATCCTGCTGTCATTTATATCTGCACAAACCCTGAGTGATTCCATCAAAGCTGGAGGAGTTAGTCTGGATTTATAGCGGCCAGAGTAGAATCTGACCTCAGGCATTTCAAATGATTCATCCCTTGCACGCTTAGTCCTCAGGCTCCTTTGGCTGTGCTCTGAGAGTAGGGCAGCTCCCAGCCAGAGGGACGTATGGTCTCCAGGCCAGGCACAGAAAATAAATTTTACTTCCCAGAAAGGGAGACAAGTCACCGAGCGCTGTGCCCAGAGCTGGGCAGAACGGCTGGGGCAGAGCTCTGAACTCAACCCAGGTTTTCACCTTTCCTGAGCCCTGGTTACCGGTCTTAAATTTCCAAAACCTGCCAGACCCTTAAAAAAAAAAAAACAAAAAAACACCACACAAAACAAAACCCAACTCCCCATTCTCTCCCCTCCCCCAGAAGTGGTTTAAATACTAAGAGATACGTTTAGGACATGTCTTTCTGTGTTTCTCCTTGGTCAAGGAGGCTGAAACATATATGTAAACACATATATGAATAAGAATAGAGACTTTCATTAAATCCTGTGACTTGAAGGAGACACCTATTCCCAAGAGACCTGTAGGAAAACTACGCAGTCTGGCAATGCTGCTCCTTTGCTGCTGAATAACTCACATTAAACACCTAAGTAAAACTGGGCTGATAGCTGGTGGTTCTGAACTTGTTGTYCCCTCCTGCCCCAGCCCCACTTTCCATCCCTTGCCTCCATCCCTTGTCAAACCCCTTGCTGAGACATTTCAATGTGTCAGCCAGGCTGAAAGCTCTCCAGGGACAGAGGACGGAGCAGTGTGCTGCTGGATCAGACACTRAGATGGCTCAGCCTTGGGTTCAAGGGACAGTAGGTAGGACAGGGCAGACACCCACAGCTGGAAACCAAAGAGCAGCTTTGGACCTGTCAGCTGCTGGAGCACTTTTAACTGTTCAATACCATTTTTCCTGTGCATCTGATTTTCTTGGTCTGGGTCTTCTGATCTTAAGACAATGCTGCCCTACTCATCTTTCCRTCCTGGCTGTCAAAGGTTAAAAGAAATCCACAGGAACATTTTCTTTGCAACACAGATACACTCATGATATTAGACATATTTGGATCTGCCTTGGCAAAACTTTGACAAACAATTTCAACACTTGGTCCAAAAATACTGTGGGACAGCCTTGCTAAAATCATTAGCGGTTGTGTATGCCAACTTTTTGGAATCTGAATATCCCTAGGCAGCGAAATAAGTGGCTTCATTTTCAGAAGTGCTGAGGTATGGGCTGCAGAAGTTCATAACAGGTGGGAGCTACTGCTGGTGAAGCAGCCACTGCTTTGGAGCAGACTTGGATCCCTTGGGTTGGGAGATAGATGGGGCTGGAGATACTGGTATGAGAGGTGTCTGTAAGATACTGGGTGGTACAGAGAAAGGGGGCTAATTAGTCACAATTTTGCAGAATTTGAGACCTGGGAGGCACAAGATGAAGAGAACAAGGTCTAAAAGAAACAGGACAATGCATGTAAGTAAATCACATCAGTGCATTCAAAATAGGATTAGACAAATTAATAAAGAACAAATCCATCGGTAGCTGTTAAACACTGTAGCCTGGATGCAGATTTCTGATGCAGGAAGGTCTTAAACTGCTGATCACCAAAAGCTGGAAGGTGACAACCATAAGAGCTGTCTCTTTCTCTAAACATCCTAAACTGGCAGCTCCTGGGGATGGTCTGTTAGGACAGAAAATTGACTAAATAAGGCTATTTTCATCTATATCTATAGGCCCTGTATTTTTCTAAGGCCACAGAAACCTTGTGCCCTGCTGAGCATTCAGGAACATATATGTACGTTCAGGGTATGGTCCAGTTTAACATGCTCAACACAATCTACCCCATGTATTCTCTGCACCTGCTGTTCGGGACCATGAAAAAGTAGATAAGAGGTGCTAAAAAGTGCTTCATCCAAGAGAGCACTGCAACCACAACTCACCAAGATTTACATATTCAACATTTCACTCATCTTTTACCAAGAACCTCTGCTATGAGCCCACCCATTTGCAGCCCAACACCTCTCATTCTGCAGACGCTCATTAGCCAACAGAAAGGAGCAAACATCATATGTGCTTACCAACAAAATACCTGCCTTGCAGGCTAACTGGGGACATCCAGGATGAGATTTACCAATCTGAGGTGTTCACCCAGAGTTCCCCTTATAGTCACTGAGTGTTTAGATACACAGATCAGCTGAAATTCATTCCATCATCAAACCACCACCTAAAATAAATCAGATCAGCTGTGGGGATTTTTTTTTCCTTTTTTTTTTCCTTTGGGCAGCTGGTGACTGCAGTAATTGGTCACGTTAGCAGCACTGAGAAGATCTGTGGAGTTTAGGAGCAGAGCTTTTGCTGGCATGAGCTCTGGGGGCAAGAGAAGCATCTGAGGGAAGTCAGAAATAGTGTCATAGACAGGTACATCTCCCAAATCCAACTATTTGGAAGTATGAGGTCATCGTGCCCCTGTAGAAGTTAATCGCTCTAAAAGAGCTGACAGCAAATCCCTTTTCATGTGCCCTCCCTAACTTACTTCAGCATAAATTCCTGCACTGAGCTTACTTGGCATCAAATTTATACAAGCTCAAGGGATGCAGACAGGCTGGGCACTGCACGGGTAGGTGCAGAAGGGCAGCTTTGCCCTTCACTCCTGCTGTTACAGAGTAGGTGCAGCTGGAAGGGATGGGGGGTCCTCCCTGGCCTCCCCAGTTTTGCAATCAAAACCCATCTGCTACTCTTTCTCAATGTTTATCACCTCTCGGCTTCCCAGCACTGTTTTTTGCCAGAAAAAAAAAAAAAGGTTCCTTGTGGGGAAAAGATCTAGGAATGTTTTTTTTTTTTCTTTCTCCCCCTTGTTCAGAGAAAGCAGAAATGCAGAGCAGAAGGCAGGCCAAGCAGGGAAGGGTGAAATGACAATGCTATCCAGAGGATGTTAAATCAGTTTTGGTTCAGCTTTTTTTTCCCCTTTCCCTTGCCCCCAGAGGAGGCCATGGGGTAATTATGATAATGTTTTCTGGTATTTCCATTTCATTGGCTGATCTCCCAGCCACTAAAGTAAACCCCAAATCTCAACAGGGAGGTCATATTCATCCTTGTTTATGGGACTCATTTTCAGAAATAACACTATCCTTTTTGTGAAACTTCCCTGGCAGCAGCTCAAAAAATAGCTAAAGGCAAACAGATTCCTTGGTTGGGGTTGAGAGCATCACAGCTGCTCGACGGACCCAAGGCAAGGGTCTGATGGTGATCACCATCTTGGACAGCAGTAGACCAGGTAATCACTGGTGTGAAACAGAAAAGGGGGTGCAGGCAGGAGGGGGGCTCAGGAGAAAGAAGGGAAGAAGGGAAAGGTGAAAATGAAAGTATCGGTGCTGGTGATATGGAGGGAAAAAGGAGGTGGGTGCCAAGGGTGGGGGAACAGGGTGGGACATAGGTTGAGCTGGTTGTGCAGGTTGCACCCCAGACCAGCCCTGCTGATTTTGGTGATCACCTCTAGAAGGGTGATCATAGTGCTGTCTTTTTGTGGGGAGTGAACCTGATGGACTGGGGCAGGGACACAGAGACCAACAGTTCGTCAGCTTTGGGGAGCGTGACAAAACTTTTATACGGTTTTCYTTTAACAGTGCCTTAGGTGAGCTGGGTGAAGGGTCTAACTGAACCACCAAACCAAGCAATATAAGGTCATAAACCAAGTCCTTTTTCTGCAACAGAGACTGCAGTTGAGCTGAGGGCATGAGCGGGAAGGAAATGAAATTAGAGCTTCATTCCAGCCTTGCTGATGGAGCAACCCCTCTTCTAAACTCTGTAAGGATCAAGATAGCTCTTAGAATTAGGAGATTAATCTAACCAAGTCTAATCTAACATCAGACCTGCAGCTACCACAGGTGAGCATACCTCTACTGATATCAGAGCATCAGGCTGGGCTGAAGACAATGCAGTATTGATGCCAAACATGCAGACAAGGGTGGCACAACTAAATAATGCCACAGAGTAGGGATTCAGCTGCCTTTGGCAGGAGCTGATGTAGCCTTCACCATGGGCTGAGCCAAAACTGCATCAGTCAGGAGCTTGTGGTGATGGGGAATTGCTCAGAAGCAGGAAAAGGTGGCAGGGAACACAAAGCATTGCATGAGGTTGGTCAGTAGTGGGGTGGCAACATGGGGTGGTACAGAATTGAGATCCTGACCCCTGTTTTTTATAAATGGAATTGCCTTCCTTTAGATGAGAGAGGATGGATTCTCTTGATTATTTTGTGATTGGGTTTAGATATCTAGTTTGTCTTCTCTGTTTTCCTACACTTCTGCAAGTGAGTGTTTGTACAAGCCCTGCATCTCCTGGCCACTGGGCCCTGCTGGTTTACTCAGGTCCAGATGAACCCTGGCAAGTATGGAAGGACCAGGGATTTGTATGTTCTGTCTCGGACAAAATGTACCCTGTGCAATCTCTGTTACTGGGTCTCCTGCCAGTCCTATAGCAAAGTAGGATCTGCCAGGCTGCAACTCAACTGGTGATTAACCGTGCCGCGTGTCTGGCTGTATTTCACAGAAGAAATACAGGTATGCTTGTGATTTGCTGGATTTGTATGCTGGCCTTTGCAGTTACTCAGGGCACATGCTCCCTGGCAAGCAAAACTCCTTGTTGGGTTCAGAAGGAGATCGTGACCCCACCACTTGACTCTGGAAGGTGGCACTTCAGGCAAAATACATCCCTCACCCCCTAAAAGCTGCTCTGGACTTGTGCTTGGACTGTGAGGGTCTGGCACTTCATATTTCAGCGACGGCTTACAGCATCTCCCTCGTGGAGAGACAGAGCAGAGCAAATACAGATAAACGGTGTTTATTCTCTTCTAATTTGGGCAATGCTGGATTTGCCCACTGCCCAAATAATCTAATTCCCTTTCTTAATTTCCTGCTACCTCTGTACTTCTTACCCTCTGCCTGCCTGCACGTTATCAGTGCCTTGGCATAAAAACCATACAAAACCAACAAAACCMAAAAAAAATCCACTGGGGGCAAAAAGGAGCTAACCTGGGGGGGAGAGCAGGGAGTGGTATGTTTTCTGCCCTGAGGGATTTAATTTAACTGAATAGGCATTATTTCCAACATCAGGGGAAAAAAAATGTGGTTTGAAATCTATTTCCTTTCAGGTTAATGCTGGAAAGATTTAAAAATAAATAAAGCTGAAGTGCCAGTTGGCCCAGCCAGAGATACAGTAGCGAAAGCAGCAGAGGCACGATCTGCTGCCAGCAGCTAATCGCAAAAGCTATGGAGCTGTGGTTTGCTCAGGACACCGGAGTGGCAAAGAGGATGGGGGGAGGAAAGTAATTTCGTAGGAGGAGACCCTGGACTCATGGACAGGCCAGGTCCAGGCACGAGCAAGCAGATTTGAAGTCCCCTCCGCTGCTGGGTCTGCAGCTCGCGTGGGCTGCTGCAGCAGGACTGATGGCTCTTCCCCTTGGCCGGCTGCAGATGCTTTGCTCAGTGCATGAAAATGGGCGGGGGTACGATGGCAGCAAAGAGTAAGACTCGGGGGGACTAAGCATCAGATTTACCCACCTGTTGTGGGACCAGACGAGAGCCTAGCAAGAGCTGCTGTTCTTATCCCTGAGCTCTGCTGTGCCTCATGATGGACAAGCATCCATCTCTCTCTCCCCCGGCCAAATATCACCCATAGTGATGTTGCAACGATAGCAGGAATTCAGATTTGAGAGCTCAGGCAGGTGGGTGCTGAGCTGAGCTCTCTGCATTGCTGTCCTGCCACATGAAGCAATGCGTGTGTCTGTCCGTCACCCCATCCCACTTACAGAGGATGGGAATCAACAATCAACCTCACGAGATGTCTTACTCCTTCTAAAGACTGAGCTTATAAACACCAGAATGAGACAACCAAATCCAGAGGGTGTGAAGACAGATGGGAGGAGGAGACCCAAGAGGCACCCAGATGAAGAAAAGGGTGGGGGAAAAGGAGTTGATGTGAAGGGGAAGGAAGAGCTGGTTGGATCCTGATGAAATAGGACTCTGGCCACAAGCTGGGGAAGCACTGAGAGGTTAGTGCACAAGCTGCTCTGCCCTCTGCCTGCTTTTCCCAGCCTCCCAGAGGGTAAATGAAGCTGGTGGTTTTGCCTTAATCCCTTGACCACATCACCCAAACCACCGCCTGCTCCAGAACAGCAGGACGTGTCTGCTCCGGCTAGCCGGGCTTGGGGACCCTGCACTGCAGCTACAGAAAGCTGAATAACCTCCGCTGTGTTCAGGGCCATCTCAGCCCTTCCCACGGCTGCCCTCACCAGGCTGGCTGGTCCCTGCTCTTCATCCTACCCTCATACCCAGATCTCCCACGTCTAGGAGGTATCTACACACTTGAGGAGCTTGCCTTCCTGTTTCTCAGTGCCTCATTGCCCTGTAAGAAGAAGGACACGCTCCTACCCTCAATCATAAATCCATCCTCTCTGCCCATGTCTAATAGAGTCCAGCTCTCAGCACAGTTCTCCCATGACTGCTGTAATAAGAAAAATGCCAGTGAATGGAAAGAGGAAATGTCGGCATGGAAAGATGCTGGGCAGAATTGGGAATATCGCATCCTGTCACCGTTTCTTGGGGAATAGCACAGGCTGAGCTGGTCTCCTTGATGTCCTTCTAATCCCATTTGCTCTCACTTTGCCTTGGGGAAGCCTCATCCTTCAAGCAGCACAAGAAGAGCGGGAAGAAAATCCGCCTGGACAAAGCACAACTTGCAGACTCATGATAACTCATGCCAAGGGAAATTAACTGATTTGAACATGGATGTCCACTGCATTTATGATCATATGGCAAAAAATTTCTTTGGGATGGAGTGATACCATGACAGCAATAGAAGACAACCTTTACCATCCCTGTCACTTCCAAACTCTTCAAGTTGATTACCTGTATGGATCTCCTTCCTTAGCCATCCTGGCATGCTAATGCCTCTATTACTAAGCGATCTCATGATTTACGGTCAGCACATATCATTTATCATGGAGAACTGACATGTATGGTCCATTTCCAGGACCTGGCGTTTTAGGAGAACATCTGTCTCACCAAAATGATTGCCTGCTTTCCTGCTTTACAGCCCTGGAGTGAATGAGGTGTAACCCAAGAGGCTGAGCTATGAAAAAAAATCCTTCCAAGYGAGGAGAAAATTCACCACAACTGCTTGTCAGTGCTGCCCAAGCAGAGGTGGTCCTTCCAGTGATTAGAAGATAGAGCTGGTGTTGAGAGGTCAGCAGTGATCAGTACTGATTTGAGTTATATTCTTGGATCATAAATAACACACATCACACTCCGCACTTGTGCAACAGGATTACTGTAGTCAGGAATGATTAATCCCAACCTAAAGCTAATGTCTAAAATATTCAGATGAATCACACCCTGAAACTGCCAGTTCTCCCCTCTGACTACAGTGGGTCCAGAGAAGGACTCGCTCAGCTGGAGGCATCCACATGTCTCCAGATCTCTCATGTGAGATGAGACAAACCCTAGCCTGAACATCTCAGCTGGGTGTCCAAGCTTGAGAGCAACCCAAACTGAGGACTGTCCTCTCTGCCTAGACCAAAGCAGGGCCTGCAGGCTTAAACCCAAGCTAGAAAAACAGTTCTGTGCTCTCTGAGCTGCCAGAGGGATGCAAGATTGCTCCTTGGTGCCTACTTGGCAGCTGAATGTGATGCCTGACCCTCCTGTGACTTGGGGTCCCCTTGTTTGTTGCTGATGGAGCCCTGTATCTGTGCTCCACTGGTTGAAATATCGGGAGGGCCATAAAAAAAAGTAGAAGTCACTCTAACATTGTGTTTTGATTTGTCTTGGCTCACACCCATACCTTTCTCTCATCTTCAAGGGATGATACAAAGAACTGTGCTGTAAGACCCCCCCCATTTCTCAGCGTGTGAGCCCAGCTACAATGTTGGCTTCTGTCTTTCTCTTTTCCCCTCATTCTTTGAAAGCAGATGGTTTGTTTTGGTTTCATACCTCGCTGTCTACAAGGATTGTTTCACAACTATCAGGGCTATGAGGCTTGATTTCTGCCATTTCTTTTTCCTTTTTCATTTTATTTTGTCTTGCAAAACAAGAGTCCAAAAGCCATGGAAGGGGTTCTCTTGTGAAAATGGACACCTCTTTCCTCCTTCCCATGCTCCTACCACAGATGCAAGGAGGATCATCTGAATACCGACACTGTGGTCCTGAAATTGTTTAAGGAAGGTCTGTTGCAGTTATGTGACAGATAAAGTCACTTGGACAGAGTAACAGAAGGGATGTATTTTTCTTGATTCTTCATGGGAAAGTCCAACTCCTTCCCCTTTGTCTCCCCTGTTCTCCTGCACCTCTCAAAACCAACTCCCTTTTTTAGTTTTCTCTCCTGGTTCTCAAAGCTTCAGGCACTGATTTTTTTTAAAGCCTTTCTAGGAATACCCTCCCTGGAYGAGGGAGTTGGAGTTCAGTCTATTACTCAAGTACTCAGAACTGTCCTCAGACAAGACAGATGGTTGCAGTCAGCTGGGCCAAGGATACAAACAGAGCTATCTTAACGCACTCTGACACATATTCCCTTGTTATCCTCCCACGGTGGAAAGTACCGATAAGAAGTGCAGGAGAAAGATCTATATCAAACCATGAGACTGAAGCTCTAGAAAAAGAGTACTTTTTACTTTTATTTCTCATACCAGCAGCAARAGAGCTGGGGGTTATAAAGCAAACATGCCCTGTGGGAGCGTGCTTGGGAGGAGGATGCTAACAGCCTTTACTCAGCTCTCCAAACTGCACAGAAATGGGATTCTCTCCATTTCATAACTAACTACCACTGCTTGTCTGAAACCAGGTCAACACCATTAATGCTTAAGAATGAAAGACTCCCAGTGAAGTGTCTAATTGTAAAGCCACTTAAGACAACAATTAAAAGAAAAGTCTATGAGTAAACACCTGTTATTAAGTAGTAAGAATTAATTACCTATTATTAAGTAGTAATACTAGCAAAAATCATTCTGGTGACTTTGGTCCACGAGTACTAATAATAGGTGTGCCACTGTCACACCTCAGCAGTCTTTAGATGCTCAAAATTAGACAAAATTAGACAAAATACAGATTCATATATAGAAATAACAAGTATTGTATATACTCATGCAACCCCACACATACAAATATCTTTGTTTTTCTTTCAAATCAAGCCAAAACAAGCTTTTCCTATATTGCTTGTGAAATAGTCGTTAAAATGTTGACTATAACATCATTAAATTCCCCCCAGGTGCAGCTGTAGAGGGAAAATCTTATTCTTCCTATTATTTTCCACAAAAGTGACAAGAATCCCAATTTTTCTGAGCAGTGCAGCGGTAAGAAAATCAGATATCCCCAGTAAATCACACTTGGTTTCCCCAGCAAGACGCATGGACAGTCCCGGTGTCAGGCTGCTCTGGCTCTCCAGCCATGCCCAAAGGCACAGCCATTCTCCTTTGCCAAGAATGTGCCAGAATTGGTAGTTCAGGATAAAGGTTTTGGATCCAGTGACTGATGGAAAGGTCTTGATAAGAACATCTCCGAGCTTCTCTGCATTCGTTTATGGTAGAGCAGTGCCCCTGCTACCACCAACTGCTGGGAACTGAGGCACACAGTGATAAGGGCTGGTGACATCTCACCTAACTTGAAGCATCTGATATGCAGATGTGTCATTGGAACTTGACATTCAGGGTCTCTTTAGAAGAAGAGGAGAGAAATAAGCACTTTCAGGGAGCTGCTGTTCTGCTCTGCATTAGGACTTTGACACCAGGATGAGATGAATCATGCTCTGGACTCTGCTGGCTGTATTGGTTATGTTTCCACTGACTGTACAAGAAGCCTGGGGTGAATTCAGCCTGAAGAAGCTAATCCGTGTGCCCTGTAAGTCACATCAGTCCCCACTTCACTGTCTGCCACCATGCAAGTACCTTGCAGCATGCGAGGGTTTGAGCCTGGACCTTTAACAGTGCAGACACCTCTCCTCTCATGACCCCCTCCCTGCCAGGGCTGGATGAAGCTCACCAAGCAGCCCTGAGCTCTCTGCTGTAACACCGAGGTTAGTGGGGTAAATCAGCCTAACCAGTGTGATGTTACTGGTAATGACAGGTGGCACATGGCCCTCTGCACTGTACCCATCCTACAGGACTGATGGCTTCCAGACTGGATCTGAAGACCAGTTAATAACCCCATGGAGTAGTGTGGTGGGTCAGGTCTCATCCTCTGTACAACCTCCCTGCTTCTTTCCACTGATGAATAGGCTCCGGAGCTGACACTGTGGCCAGCTCCGCAGTGTCATTTCACGAAGGTAAAATTATTCTGCTTTCAGTAACAACGGTTGTCACTCACAGCACAGTCTGGAGGAGGGATTTGGGTTCACCTGTCTCATCTGCTCCAACCATCAATTTTCCTTGTATATGAACAGCAGCTACCACCATGGGTTGCCATCTACAAGAGATCCTTTAAGGGCAATTTCAGTACTACTGTCAGTAAGTGATGGTAGCATTGCGCTCATCTTTCCAAGGCTCCCAAGCTTGCAGAAGAATAAAGAGAGGACAGAGCATCCCAAGCAATCAGATCCCTCTCCTGATGCCAAATGCTTTGAGATTCAAGGAGTGAGCTGATGCCAGAGTTCATCTGAGGTGACTATGCTGAAAGGGACCATTTGGTCCCCCATCCCCTGCACTGTACCTAGGGAGTGCATGGCCATGAGGTGAGTTAGATCAGCAGTCTGCTCTGATGGAAGGATCTTATTTTTGGGGAAGGGATTGGTTATTTTCTTGTCAGAGCATAGGTTCCAACAATTCAGGTTGGAAGGGAGCTCAGGACCTCAACTAGTTCAAACTACTGCTGAAAGCAGGGTAGGCAATGAGATTGGATAACCAGACTCTATGCAGTCGGGTCTTCAAATGAATGACACTGCAAGCACACAATGCAGAAGAAGAGGGGGTAGGAAAGGGATGGGCAGGGAGATTACCCCTTCAGCRTCAGCTTGTGGCCATGTCCAGTTAGATGTGCTGAACCCTTCAGATGACTGACCTGGAAGAGCTGGTGTTATTGTCTAGGAAAACAAGACCCTTCTGCTACTGGGGTCCAGTTAGGGAAATCACTTCTTCCTGCCTCAGTTTCCCCCCGTAGACTTGTCATGATGATATTGGTCAGCCATATGGGGCCTAGTGGAGTTCACATGGCTGATAAATACAATATCACAAGTATGCTTGATTAATGCGATCTCCTGGAAGCAGCGTGCAGGGCTGCTGTCCCTGCTACCTGAGTAGCATCAACAAGGCTGTCACATGGAGTTGAAAAAGAAGCAAAGTGAAGAGCCAATACTTGCTCCAGTATCTGAGCCTCCCCCTTCCTCCTCCTCTCACTTGATTTTTTCCACATTTATCTCTAATTGCCTAACCATTTTCTTCTAGCTTCTCTGCACTCATGACCCGCTGTGGTATCAGGAGGCATAAATTGTCAACATCTCTATTTTTTCTTAGTCCACAGCCATGAGAAGTGATGTCTTTTTATTACAATCAGAGGTTTTATTGCTTTCCTCTGAGGTGAGCAAGCTGCAGCCTTAGATTTCAATGTGAACACCATGCTGCCTAGACCTGGGCAAAACAGACGAGAACTCAGTGGTTAGCTGAGTCCCCCGGAGGTGTTATCTGGCAAAGAAGAGTTTCTGTGTGCACATGTATGTGTGGGACTTACAAAAAATGTCTCAAGAGCTGGAGGCTCTGGTGCCCTCCTTTGCACCTGAGTCAGATCCGTCCTCAGTCTGAAATCAGTGAGAATGGGAATTTGTTACCTATAGATCAATTAGGTACTTAAAAACCTTTGTTGACTAAATAACACTGGATGGTTTTAGGGTGTGGGGGTAGGGAGGAGAACACTGCTCTTAGGGTTCAGCACATCTTACTGGACATGACCACAAGCTGATGCTGAAGGGGTAATCTCCCTGCCCATCCCTTTCCTACCCCCTCTTCTTCTGCATTGTGTGCTTGCAGTGTAATTCATTTGAAGACCTGACTGTATAAAGTCTGGTTATCCAATCTCATTGCCTACCCTGCTTTCAGCAGTAGTTTGGACTAGTTGAGGTCCCGAGGTCCCTTCCAACCTGAATTGTTGGAACCTATGCTCTGACAGTGGGGCTGGTCCTCCTGGCTTGAAGTAAGAAATGCAGCCCAAAGCCAAAATAGCCCCTTGCCCCCAGTTTCAGCAGGTCCTAGCTGACTGACACCAGCCATGGGACTGATCAAGCTGGGTTTCAGTGGTGAGGGATATAATGCTACGGGGGACAGAGTGCAATGGGTAGTGTGTGGGGCTGGGAGCTGCATTCCCCTGGGCTCAAAGTACTGATGGTCAGGGACATACTGCTGTTAGAGGTCCTTCAGAGGTGTCTTTACCACAGTGAAAGGAGCTAAGCAGATGCAATAGCCTGTTTTCTTGGTGAGTCTTTGACCCCATGGATAAATCCTAGGGGTAGAAAAGCCCTTCATGCTCTCTGAGGGTGCCTATCAAAGCAATAGCTCAGGCACTAAAGCATTTTGCTGCGATCTTGACCAAAACCCAATGGTCACAGCTAGCCAAGATGTAGGATTTGCAGGCAGGTCATGGTAAAAAACATAGTATAAAGCCAACATCCCAGAGAACATGGTGCCTAAGTCCTCTACACCTGACCAGGGCTCTCACTGCTAGTCCCCTCCTCCTCCTCTGATGGCCCAGCTGCATGACCTGAGACCCCAGCAAGGGAGGCCCCAGTGCTGCATGTGCAGGAAACTAATACCAAAGGATTTGTCTCTCCAGGACAAGCAATTCCAGTTTCCAAAGTAAATGTCCTTGTCCTTGTCACAGGAAACACTAGGACTTTGGACCGGTCCAAGAGGGAAACGAGGTGGACAGTAGCCCACCATCGCCAGCAGTAACCCCAAACTACTATGCTTTTTTTATAAGCTATGAACAGAGTCCAAGGAAATACTTGTGAAACACTGGGGAGAGACTGGAGGCTGCCATCACCCCCAAAACCCCATCCACAGTGCCAATCCCGACTTGCAGCAATCCTGCTAACAACAGCCGCTGAATCCCCAAGGCCAGCTGAGCAGTCAGATGCCAAGCAGAGCATCCTCTTTGGCATGCATGATCCAAACCATGGAGCTATTTTAGTAGTGAGGTCAGGTCCTGCTTGAAAGACAGCCCTGACAACACAAAGTCCCCTCTTTTTTGAATACATTGATCAAACAAACTCATGGTCAGGCATTTCAAGGCCCAGCTGTTGCTGGCTGCTGGGCTTGGCTTTCAGGTGGAGGCCAGGCAGTGGTGTATCAGCTGCCTTTGTCTTTTATGGATTCCCAGAGGTGGGAAGCAACCCTATTGGGATGCCACTTCAGCATCTCCCTAGCTGTAGATACAAGATCAGATTGCCTTTCTTGGTGCAACCACATGCATGTAAAGCAGCTAGGAAGCAACCTCTGTCAGCAAAGGACCGGAAATTCTGGATGTGGGGTGAATGGCCCTGTATGTGTTATAGGTTTACCAGTCCTGAGGTTGTCAGTCAATCCCAGCTGGAAAAGACTTTTCCAGCTCTGCTGTGCAGGATCCTGACTCCCAGGCTTTGGACTTGCCATTGTTTTTTACCCTCTGAGATTTCAATTCACTGATGAGATTGAATGGTTATTCCAGAGACCTATGAGGATTTCTCAAGAGGTAATTTTGTGTAGGCTGCTGCTCAACTCAAGGGAAGGGAAAGGCCCAGCTGGAGATGCTTTTGCGTAGCATCATCCTTGGCATGCCTCAACTGAAGCATCACCCTTGGACCACTGAAAAACTCAAGGCAGAGCTAAGGAGCATCTAGAAAGGAGGGTGGTTGTTCTGGACAAAAGAGGTAGAGTGATGGAGAGAGCAATGCCAGCCTGTAAAATGAAGTACATCATGCTCTAGGGTCCACTGATTTCATGGACTAGATCTCCATATAAAGGTACTACACTGAGGACATCTCCACTTCATCATCTGAATCCCCTTATATCCCACCTGCCCTTGCAGTCATGGCATGTTCCTCATACTTCTCAAACCTAGAATGGCCCAACATTGCCAGCCAAAAGGGAGATAAGATGTGGAGGTGACTCCAAGTTCAGGCAGCCCATAAGGGCACTTAAAGGAGTAGGGCCAGGACTTGGGAGCACATGCAGTGTCAGGCGGCTCCTGGCACTGACTGGCATAAGCATGGACCCTGCAGTGGCAGCTTCAGCTCCCCGGTTCAGCTAACGAGTCACAACCCAGCACTCGCAGGGCAGAGCATTTGCCAAGAGGCAAAACAGCCTCAGCTGGGAGTTCAGAGTGGTCTTGCCGTACTAATTTGGTGTTGAACTCGGAAGATGTTCAGGTAGCTACATACCTCTGCAAATCTAAGCTTTCTAGGTAACTACATCTGTATCGTTGGGAGTTTGAAAAGTGAGCGTAGGTGACAGCCTTTCTGCCTCGGTTTCCCCCAGGCACAGCAAACTTTCTCACCTTTCCTTGCCTTATCTGTTTTGACTACTTCTAACTCTTTCGTGTATATATTTCTCACTGGGAGAGGGAGTGGTGGGAGGAGAGGAAAAGACAGATTTCAGAGCAGACAGCTACCATGAGCAGTAATGAGCTGCAGAAGCATTAAGCTCTCTTCTACCGGTGTTGGGGAGAGCTCTGCTTGCAATGGGAACGAGGAAACAGCTCCTGCAGCCCGAATTGCTGCTTTGCAGCCTTCATGTTGGCAAATCATCAGCCTTTTTGCTCGAAGGCTTGACTGAATTTCCAATGCAGCTGCTGCAGTCCATACTGTGATTGATTTCTTTTTTGCACTTTTTTTTTCTTTTTCGCACTTTTTTTTTCTCTTTCTTTTTTTAACTCCTTCCAAAACATCAGCTCTTCATCTTACAGCAGGCTGCTGAGCCCTGATCAGTGATCAAGCACAAGATCACACCGTGGCCCCACGCAGCCCATGAATTTTGTGAGAGAGGCAAAGTCTTGGCACATCTTCCGTGCTGCAGCTTGGAGACCTGGGACAGCACAAAGCCTTTAGGTCAGGCTAACCYGCTCCTTTCCAGAGCCCTGTGTGCATTTTGCTCTCTCAGTGCCAGACATCCAGATGCATCCAGCCTCCAGGCCCAGCAATTCCCCGGCCAGAGACATACACAGATGTGACAGAGACACAACACTGAGCTGGCTTGGTGCAGCCCTCCGTTCTTCTCTCCTACCTGGGGAAGAAGTCAACTGGAAGCTAAATTCATTCTTCCCATCTTTGATGTCCATAAAGGGGCTTGGTGGATGCTCCTGAGATGTTTCTGCTGTAAATGGTCCATCCCACATCCCTCAGCCTGCTGCCCCAGTACTAGGGTTTGGGACTTACTCATGCCAGGTCACGTCTGCTGGTGGGATGCTACCGCATACGAACCGCAGGGAGATGAGGAATTCATGCCCTGTGCATGCTGTGCCAAGGCTGTGGGCCAGGCAGGTATGGGCTGAATGCCATCTCCCCCTCTGCACTGAGTGTGCCAGCAGCCACAGCCGAAGGCAGAGAAAACTCGGTGGCTCAGATAGCTCACAGCACAGTGGCAATATCTGTTCGCTCCGGGGTGCACCTCCACGTACCCTCCTGTGTGGGACATGCTGAGCAGCATGTCCAGTAGCTGAGGGTGGGTACAAGTGACAGACGGCAACATGGGGTTAGGGCACAGCAAGGACAGATGCCAGCATGGGTTTGGTCAAGAAAATGTGTGGGTAGCTGCCATGGTGGGGGTCAGGCTGCTGTGACTACCTTGTGTCCAGAAATGCACGTAAGTGGGATTCATATCACCTAAGTTTAGAGGTCAGTGCAGAGAAATAAGCATTTCCCAGGTGTGAGGGATCACCTCCTGAACTAGATATCACCCCAATAAGGCCTGTTTGTCTGCACTGGCTGTTGGCTATCCAACTGTGTCTGAGCATCTCTGCAACCACAGGAAGGATATCGGTTACGGACACTGCCCAGGGCAGAAGGTGTTCTTCCAGCCAAGTGGCAGAGACTTACGCTTAGGAAAGATGCTATGGGCCTGCRTGGTTGAATCAAACTGTCTCGCACTGCTCTCTGCCCCTGAGGTGCATGGGACAATCCACATCCTCACTGTCAAACTCTTGCACCCTTCTAAAAGAGGTTGGCTGCATCGAAACTGTCACGTGGGAATGATGCCTGATGCACAATGACTCTGAGCTAGGGAGAGGGCTCTTTCACCCAGGTGAAAAGCATCCAAGGAACCATGCTTGGCATTTAATGTCTGAGATAGTCATGAACCCAGAGCCAGGAACCTTTCCAGTTTATATATAACTTATAGCGGCAGTCACTGGGTCTCAGTCACTGTTTTTCCAGAGCTGAAATCAGAACTGGAGGGTCCAAAAGCAGGAAGCTGTGAAAGAGAGAGTCTGGGCTAGGCTGGTTTGGTCTCTGTTGGTACATGGAGACTTACTCTTCACTTTGAGTTCTTACAGCAAGACACARGTTCAGAGCCACAGTGGAACCGGGATCTGCAGGTACCTAGATGAGTGCTGAGAGACTAAATAGTGTTGTGGATCCAGATCCAGTATCTAAATGGCTTTGGGGAGAGTCAGTACAAGCTACAGACTCCTGGCAGGAGAGGACATGTGAATTACTGTGGCTTGTGCAGGATGTTTGGGGTGGCCAGCCCTCCGAGACAGGCTGCACACAATCCCATTGCTTCGATGCCAGTCTGAACTCCTCCTCAGCTGCATGTAGGCAAGCGCAAACAAACCTTCAGAGCAGGAAAGGGAGGTGGATGGGGGGTGTAGAAAGAACTGGGGAGGACTTGAATTTCTGGCCTGCCAGAAGCCCTCCCAACCCCAGGACTGAAACCCAGAGCCCTGCCCTGATGCGGTGGAGCTCTGCGGTGGGCGGCATGGAAGAGCGTGGCCTGGTGGGATCTCCAGGGCGGCTGCAACACAGAGCACGTATTCTCTGCAGCCCTGGAGCGTGCAGCACCGCTAATAGCTCTGGAGGAGCCGGCGTGCCAGCATTCCTCGGCTGGTGCCAGGAAAGCCGTGCTGAGTACACAAGGAGTTGGCTCCCCTCCGGGATCACATTAGAGGCACTCTCAGGTCTTCCCAGCTTTTGCTGCAGTAATACATCATCTGCTTCATTGTCCACAGGAGGCTTTGCGGGCAGCGCGGGACGTGGGAGGAGGCTCTTGGGGGAGTCAACCCGTGCACCATCGCCGTGCACCGGCCCCCTTTCCCTCCATCACTGCTACTGAGAGCATCACAGCAGAGGTGCACAGGGTGGRTCAGGCCCATTGATTGAGGACCATCCTACACTAGACCACCAGAAACGTGGTTTCTGTTCCTTGCTATGATGGGTGAGCTTCCCCTCTTTTCCCCACTTGTACAGCAGGGATGAAATCCCTTCTCTGACACTGTCTTCTTTTATGGCCTTAGGCAAATCATTTAATGCCTGTGCCCTTGAAATATTTTATCTTAGTGGATTCCTGAAGCCTTTATGATAATTAACAGGTCTATATCTCATCTTCTGCCTAAGATGGGCCACAAAGACCATCTGCTGTAATGGAAAGGGAGATCTCGTATTGAAATTACTGTGTGTGCCAGAGTTTTACCCAGATGACTAATGGACTGCCTATCACAATACATGACAATATCTCCTGTTAACATCCTTGGGAGCAAAGGTGCCAAGCAAAAAAGACACAGCCAACAAAGAAAGTCATCTCAGCATGTCTCTCAAATGTCTGGGACCTGAAAACAGAGAGCTGGAAACAGCTCTGTGACTGCAGGAATATAGATTTCCTTAGGACTCAAGAAGGTCCTGAGAGCAGGGATCCATTCTGGGTCCTAGTCCTGGGATGGTGGGAAGAAGGCCCTGCAGGAACCGAGGAAACATTCCAGCCCACATTCAGCTTTCTGCAGATGTGACTTCACTTTTTTTTTCCTGGAGGAAATTTCTCCCCATTCATCTGGGAGCCTAGATGCTTGCCCAGGACTTTTCGAATATCCAGCCGACCCATTAGACTAGGATGATGCCTTTTGCATGTGGATAACCACCTGCTGGAGAAGACAGCGATGGGCTGGTCCTGCTTGCTGTGAGTCAGTGCGATAAGCACAGGCAGCAAAATACAGCCACTCAGGCAGTCAGAGCCCTACGGGTCCCGTAGCTGTTGAGCCAGAGGATGCTGACACCGGCAAGCTGCTGTTCCTGGAGAGGACCTGCAGAGCACTCTCATGGTACTAAGTTTTCCAGGAAAACCAGGTTTCTCTTGACTATGACGTCTGTGTCCACTATATTAACTGAGACCACTATGACAGTAAAAACCCTGCAAATCAAGGTAGTTTCTACTAGCAACGAAAAAACCAAACCAACTGAAACACCTGCTTTTATTTTGAAGGTATGTTTTCTCCATAGGAGATTAGAAATAATGTCAGCAAAAGCTTGTCACATCAACAGCAGTCCTTCGACCAGCAATCAGACCAGGAACCTAACAAGCCTCTGCAACAGCATCCAGGACAGGAGCTACACTCAGTGTGTGGGTCTGGGGTCAGGTTAATGAATATGCCCCTGCTTAATCCCACACATATTATCCCATCCGATAGATGGGAACAAAACAAGGGCACTCAACAAATCCTGTGCTCTGAAGGCCACAGGGTCTTGTCCTATCTAAAGAATCACTCCATAACAACYGATTACCAGAAAAGGAAAAAAAAATTTCTTGTTGAGCAACTTCTTGTGAGACCAAGTTCAGGCCAAAAATAAAGTGGATGGGATGGAAGCGCTTATGGTGCCTCCTATGGCTCTTTCTACATCATGGAGTGAAGATCAAGCCTGTAAGTGGTAAGTGGTCATACAACCCCAGGCATTGTCTGGCTGTCAACCCCACTGCAGCTTCAGCTCAAAATGTCCACACTATGCCTATGTGGAGCCAACTTGGGACATCTCCCAGCAGAGCAGCCTACAGCATAATGGGTCCAACCTGTGCCCCAGATGCTGCAGAAAAAAACTCCCGGCTTGTGCCAAGATCTCTTCCCTTGCAAAGGGCTTGGGGTAAATAAAAGGCATCCCTCCGTTTCTGTGTGCACTGGTAAAACCTTGGGTGATGGCTGGGTGCAGGCTCAGCTTTCCTTGCAAGTGTGGCTCAGGCTCCTGCTTCCTGCAGAAATTGATTATTTTCCTTCCAAGGAGGCTGTTTCTTCCCCTGTCTCTAGACTTTCCCTCACCTGGGTGAGACCCACACCACTTACTCACTCTGGGCTAGTGTGGACAAGGATGTAGTGACTCAATCTGCACCCCCTTGGGGGTCCTGCAAACAGGCTGGCAGAGTGGCAGAAAATAGAGTTAAAACAGATCATAGAGGAAAAACATATTATTACTATCACAGCTTTGACATGTCTCGCCCTCCTGAGTTTTCCCACCTATTCCCCAGCCTTGCTGCAGCTCCGATGCGTTGGTCCTCCTCTGAGACATTGCCATGCTCCCACCACCCACCAGTGGATGCAGGCACTGAGCCATTGGGCCTATTTTCGTTGAACGGCATCCTAAATCGGGGGCTTAGTAATGCCTGGGCTTGTGTACCCATCTTCATTGGACTAAAATGCGATGCTGTTTATTTGGCAATAATGATTTGTGAGAGTCAGACAGTTGCCTGGCTCGCTGCCCTCTGGGGAAGAGAGCGAGCCTCTCCTCTCCCTGCTCTGGGGCCAAAAAGCTCTTTTTTTTTTTTTGCAATTTGCCAGATGCCTCACAGAAGTCTGCCCAGATGGACTGGATCAGGGGAGCAGGCTGGGTGTGATGGACCCTTTGCTAACCCAGGCACCTTTCAGCCTTGCACTACAGCAAGGTCAACCAGGACTGCCAAGAGTGTAGAAGTCACTGAAGAGCAGATAAGACTGGAAGCCACCTGCAGATGCTTTGGGAAAGCTGAGAGATGGATGACATTCTGGGATAGCCGTGTTCAAGAGGTGGTTACCAACCCCTCATCATTAGAAACTTTCAGGCTGAGGTTACAGATTCCCTCCAGCGCTAATTCCCTTCCCTCCCCTCCAACTCACTTTTTGTAGTTGTAAGCCTGGAAATACTTGCTGTCTCTTCAAATGTCTAGTCCCCTGGATCTGACTGCAGCTCTTGGTTGCCATACCTCTCTTGTAACAACAACTTCCTTAATCTGAAACCTCTGAAGGTTTCTCCATGTCTTATTTTGTCTCCCTGTTGAATTTTCTCAGAAAATCCCCTTGATCTTTTGCTATGAGACACAAGACAGATGTCTCTGGGCACCTTTTCCTCATAGGTGTGTCCCTCCTTAGCCCTGGCTGCAGATTGTGTGATGCCTTTGCTCCATGAGTCAATGCTCATTTGACCCATCTATGACCCAAGTGACTGATTTCAGTGGACATTGCTGTTCCAGACTAACCATAAACAGAGGCAAAATCAGGCTTAGGCAGATTTCCATGAAAAACATAAGAAGTGGGGTAAGGTAGATGATTATCAGAATAAATAATACACCCTACTGTTTAAGCCCCAGTGGGGCAAACATGGTGGATCTCCAGAGGCYGAATTCTCATATCAAGTAAGCAATGAGATAAATTACACTATAGACATAAGCTGGAGCAATGCAAGTAGGCAAAGATAAGGGGTTGGGGTAGGGTTTCCAAAAAGGGTGTAAGCGACTTGGGAAACAAGCCAGTGATAGAAGTMTGGATCTGAGCAAAGCCTTCTTCCTCCTCACACCAGAAGCACCTTTGCATGAAGCGGTAGGAAGAAATTGAAGCTCCTATAACAAGGGTACGCAACAGCACCTGATAGGATGCAATGTGAAAAGGAAGGAAGATATTCTGAGCTATAGGTCTTTCTAGGGCGTTACAGGGATTCACACCATGTAACTTTGAGCACCTACAGCTCAGATGTCTACGTTTGAGCTCTGCACTCCCTTTGTAGCCAATGAGGAGAAACAGGCACTTTATAGTTACAGTTGATCATGTCTATGATCAATGTCTATTTGAAATGTCTACTTTTAGGTGAACCTGAATAATACCTCACATACATGGACAGCACGAACAA
The DNA here is from genome assembly GCA_035582835.1 of Phoebastria nigripes. NCBI lineage: Eukaryota > Metazoa > Chordata > Aves > Procellariiformes > Diomedeidae > Phoebastria > Phoebastria nigripes. The sequence goes on from JAYKAV010000755.1 coordinate 300,074, forward strand.
GATCTCCATTATCTATAAGGATATAGGAAGATTCCTACACTGCGGTGTCTACATGAATCCTGTGCTGAGTGTTTCTCATATTCTTTGCATCCTCAGCCTCTTTTCTTCACAAAAATGACAATAACAATATTAACATTGGCATGTTCTTTCGCATTCAGCAGCAATTCTGAGCACTACAAGACGGCAACTTTAGAAATAGATTCCCAAGAGAAAACCCAACCAAAAGGATGCCAAAGTATTATGTCATTTGTAGGAGCTGCAAGGCCAGTTCATAGGGAATCACTGGTTTGGATCTAGGTAAAATGCTTTGACATACACGGGACTTGCTGCCAGGACTCTGGGGTCCTCCTTTCTTTTCCCTTGCTGGTGGGGCTGTGGTTTTTGGCTGTAAAGAAAAAGGCACAAAGCTAGTYGAAGAGCAATTAGTTCTGCAACAAAAGAAATTGGCACCATTAGGAATGTTGCTGTTTCTTTGTACTCTTGTAGGTTTTCATTACAAAAAACAAATATACACATACAAATACTAGACAAATCTTTTTGCCCTGAATAGCTGATTTTTTTCCTAGGCTTAAATTTTTGCTCTCTGTGAAGGGAGAAGGCAGATTTTATGCTTTCTCAGAAAAAAAGAAAAAAAGAGGGGTTTTTTCCTGTGAAAAAAGCTTTTCAATGAACATTCCCATTTCATCAAGAAGCCATTTTCCATTTGGAAAAAAAATGCTGAGGGAAACATTCTGACCAGCTGCTACAATGCATCTTGCCACCTCAGTGGGGTGCTTGCAATTTTAATTAGTGGTTAGGATAGTAATGTGCTACGCGATTCTCTGATGTGAAATGCTGGTAAATGATTATTCCAGCCGCCTGTTGGATCCTAGTTTCTTCTGTTGCTTCTGTGTCTCACTGGGCTTTAGCAGTCTCTTGAGATCTGCAAACCCTTTTAATCACGGTTTCCAAAGATGTTCTTTTGATCAACAGCACAGCAGTGCTGAGTGTGAAGAAGAAATCAATTAGTGAAGAGGCAGATTGCTTTTCCATCTCCTCTTCCACCTGGCAGAGCTTCTGAAATAGGGACAGAGTGGTGTTTCCATGGCATGATGTGGCAGGGAGAAGGACCATCACTGCTGTAACTTCACTGCTGGACTTGGCCATCCCCAAGCATCAAGGCCACCATGACTGACAGTTGGCCAACAGGTTACATCTCACAGCCCAGAGCAGAAAGGTGGCTGAATTGAGTTTGGTATGATTCAATGCATAAATGCTTTAGATACTTTAGATCGGGAAATGACTTTCTACCAAGATAAGCAACACCTGGGCAAAAGGGGCTGAAACACATTGGATGGAAAAATTCAAATTAATAATCAGCACAAGAAGCAATACGTAATTGTCCCAGGGTAAAACCCTAAATGCAAACAAATTCAGCTAAAAGGCTCACTCCCCATCTCAGCCTGGCCCACATCACATATCCCAAGACACTGGGAGTTCCGAGAGGTGCTTGTTCAAATACAGCAAAGAATCACAGCATTCCTCGTGGCCTTAAAGAAATGACTGGTGTATATTTTTTTAACAGCGACAGGTCAATGGTCCAATGGTACAAGGTGATGGGTGGTCCAACCCTGCCCCTGAAATCAAGATTCAGCCTTAAATTATTCTGCATCAGTCTAGGTGCATATAAATACTCAGGTTTTCCTGAAAGTAGCATGGGAAAGCATCTCTAGCTCTCCCTTCATCAGTACCAGAGCTATTTAAAAATATTTCATCCATGTCTGTCTGTGTTGGTGCTTAACAGAAATGTGCACAGTGAAATCCTGGATTTCATCAGCAATCAATCAAGCAGTTAAAAAGGGGTTTAGTTTCCAGCTTCAGCTACAATAAAATAAAAATACTGAGCAAAAATTCTCAACAAAAACTAAATCAATCTCTTCTGGTCTAAAATGTTAATGGGGGAGATGGAGTCTATAATTTCCTGAGCAGAAAATTATAGAAGTTCTCCAGCTTTAGCTCACTGTCCGGTCAACTAAATTCGAGCTGGAGTCCCCTCCTCTCGCCGGTTGCCCTTGTTTTGCAAGGCAGCAATAATAATTGTGGGGACTCGCCACACCCAGGGTCACCTGGAGCTCCCCAACCATCTCTCTCACAAAAAGGAGGTGCATTAAGAGTTTTTTACTGACACACCTGAAGGAGAAGCTAGAGCCATGGCAATTTCCAGGTTGTGGGATCACAGCGTCGGCCTCATCCTGGCTGCCATCCCTAGCTCAATATGCACCCTGAGAGCTGGTCCTCGTGCCCTTGGGTATGTGTGGTGCCAAATGTCTGTGTGTTTGCCTGTGCTGAGCAGTCACGCTCTATTTCAAGCTTCTTCATCCCTGTGACTCTGGAATGGAAGGCTGTTCAGGAACTTTGTCCCTTTCTTAGGAGCCTCCCTTCTAATTTCCAGCCTAAAGTTATTCCTGCTCATTACACTTGTTTGTCCTGGTATCAACAACTTGTAGCGTATTGATGTCCAGGGATCAGCAGGCCAGACTTTTGGGGGCATTTTCTGCATTCCTCTTGCTTGGGAAGGGCATTGCTGGTCTCAGAGTGGTTTGTGAAGGGGGTCTTGGCTCTCCCGGGCATGTCTATGATGTGGAACAAGAAGGGATGCCCGTGCCCCTGCTGTGGCATAGCCAGGGTCAAGCTAACCCTATGGTGGGCTTACCATCCCGAGCTGTGGGATAGCATAGTTATGCAGTGCTGGGACAGGCTAGCTTGCACCAAGCTAGCTTGAGCACCTGCGATTTAAAACAAGCTTAGCCCACTGAATGCTGTGCTCTTGGAAAAATCCAGCCAGGGATCCTGCATCAGGGCTCGTTGCATGTTAATGGTTTTATCAAATCTTACTGAGGTGCTGAGACAAAAGCAAAGCTCTTCTGAAAGCTGGGTCTTAAAGGTCCCTTGAAAAATCAGAATAAATTTCTCTGGATAGTCTGGCCTGATGTTTTTAAAAGTAATCTACCTAAAAGTGCCTTTGGGGGTGCAAAACACCCARACCATAGGGGAATGTGTGTATTTCTCTGTGTGTGTGTGCATGCATGTACTATTTTCCTCTATTTGCTTTCACACTTGTCTTCACAATTGTTACTGTGCTTTGGGGAAAAAAAAAAAAAATCGGACAAGTATAAATTGCCAGCAGCCTTTTAAAATAACATTTAGAAAGGATGCAGCTGACTAAATGCAGATGTCTTCACTGGAACTAGTTACCTTGGGCTCTCTTCAGCACCAGCGGAGATCTGCTTAAAATAGATGGTATTTGTGTTCGTTAGTCAATGAGTTATTGCTGGGGAACCCCTCTGGCCCTGGAGCAGGCACCGGAGCGATGGTCTGCCCTGTCTCTGGCACACCTTTGGCTCAGACTATTCCTGGGCATGGGTCAGCAGTAGGATAAGCACCATCCCTGATACACTGCTGGGATGGGGCCACCCTATGCTGGAGGTGAGGAGAGTTTAATACTAAGGAAAAGTCCTAATTGGTGTCTGGGCACGGGCAGTGTTTAGTTTACTAGAGCCATCATTGCGTTGCCTGGAGTGCCAGGCATGATTTATCTCCTCCTAAAGTAGACACGTAAACAGGGCACATGAATCATGCCTTAAAAGTGCCTGTTTTTCCTCAGCAGCTATAAAGGGAGCCTGGGACATGAGCTCAGAGGGAGTGGTTCCCACCCTTGTCACTGAAAGTGAGGTGGGTGAATTGCTCTCCTTCCTCCTGCACCTCTGCATCCTCTCCATGTGTCTGTCTCAGAATAGCTGTTTAAAATACCAATCCCTTTCTTTTTTTTGTTAACCACCGCTCTCGGAGTTTATAAAGTCAACAGATATGGTTTACGCAGGGACAGATGTTCCAGATAAGCCATAGCCTCCTTAACAAGTGTTTCAACAAAGTTTTCCTTCCAGTACTCTTTCTGCCGGAGCCAGAGCTCTGCCGTGGGGAATAGCAGATCACCTGGCTGGATCTGAGATTTTTTTTTCTGCTGCTGCTGCTTGCTCTGTGCAAAATCCACTTTGCTAATCACCAGGCTCTCCTGCAAAAATGACCGTGACCCCTGCACTTGACACCCCAGGACAAGTGACTTGCTGATCTCTCCATCACAGTCAAGCCTCTCTGCTACACTTGATCTTTTCAGCATGTACAAAGGCAGATTATCATTATTTATGAGAAGAAAAAAAAAACCCTAAAAATATCTCACTGTATTTAACCGCCCCAGTTCTCTACAGTTGAAAGCTTTTCCAGAAATTCATTTTGGATTCAGAAACAAGTCAGCCATCAGTATGCATCAACAAGCCCGTAAAACAGCTAATGAGTTTTTGTCTGTTCGAAAACAGATTCTTTGTGGGGTGAGGTTGGTGGAGGGATTACGACAAACAGTGCCTGCTCACATCCTGATCTTGGAGACTGAACTTGTGTGTCAACAAGAAGCAGAGGGGAAAGAATTTCATTGGAATCGGGAGGATGTTGGAGAGCTGTGAGACGGAGCGGGAAGGTGAGACTGAAGCAGGACTCTGGGGTTATGATTATATGCAAATGGAAAACAAAACTGTGAAAGAAAACCTGAAGGCAGACAGGTTCAGCCTGTATTTATACTCTGCAGGTGAACTAGTATTATCGGTGGGAAGACGAGGGAAGGGAAACTGAGCAAGTTTTTCTGGCTCTGGAAATCCTCCATCTCTGCCATCAGGGAATATTCTTGATTGTGACTTTTGGACATTTCTTTAAAGATGCTGCCAGGAGCTCTGCATTCAGTATTGCACTGAAAAAGGCCATTGCTCTTTTTTTGGAAACAGGATGCACGCAACTTGTCATCACTAGCCTAAGACCTTATTCTCTCTGTTTTTGGCTTTCCTGACTAAATGCCCTGCATTCAACTGCTTTCCCAGCAATCCCTAGGTGACCCACTCAACCTGTGTTTGGGATGATCTTGTTTGCTAGGAACCCTTCTCTGCAGTGGCCACACGCAATCTTCTGTGATCCCACCCTCCAACTTCTGTCCGGGTTGTTTGGCACTTTAGGCCTGACTGTGTCAGCACTGACACCAAAGCTGTGGCCCCATGGTCCTGCTGACCTTTCATGGTCATTGCTCACCTTGGGTTCATCACACCTATCTCCAGACACATAAGAGACACCATGACAATCAGCTTGTCTCCCCAGGCTGATTCCATCACTGGGGGGAGAGTCCTTCCAGCCAGCTATCACTCAAGATCTGGAGGTGCCCCTCGATTCATTGGTCATACACAGAGCAAGCTGACCCCTGATATAGTCATCTCAGGCACACCTGAAGTTGGACTGCCTGTCACACATCAGGGAAAAAAGGATATTTATGCATCGCATTTCCAGGGCTGATCTAGAGCTACCCAAACCCAAGCAAGCCTAGGGCTCATGTAAAAGCACAACATCATCCACTTACATCTTCTCTTTGCTGCTTCTCATCCTGAAGCTGGGAAAACCAGTGCTGCATTTCTTTGGAGTCCTTCATGCTATTTTTCAATGCTTACTGCAGCTGAATGACGCAAATTCTCCCATCATCGGCAGCCCCAATGAACCGACCGAGACACAGCAAATGGACCCAGAATTTCGGCTGATGTAAATCGAGCCACCCCATTGACGTCAGCTGGACTATGCTGGGGTAGGATCTCTTACTGAGAGGCTGGTTCAGAATACCAGTGCTCTCACAATCACAATACATGATTTGTATCCACTAACATCTAGACAGATATGGCTATTAGCACATGCAAATATCAAATTACCGTTTCCCCAGTTAGAAATTCTCAGAGGAGCAGTGGGGCATTTTGGTGCACACCCAGTCCTGCGACTTTTTGCTGATGCATATAAATGTGTCTGCGCCTTAAATTTAGCACAGGGCGCAGACTATTCTCTGTTTGAAAAAGCAGATTGGATGCCTCCTGAAAAAGAGACACCCCTTCTCGACTGCAAGAAATGGGCTTTGTGCTGGAATAATGGAGTGAAATTCTGTCTTGAGTTATACAGAAAAGCCTTATGGCTTTTGTATCTAGGAATAGCCCATGCTAAGAGATTATCAAATAAATAATGGATGTAGTGAATGCTAGTTTTCTACAACCTCGCGTTTTGGGAACTCTGGATGTCCTGTTGGCTAATAAGGCTGAATGCAAGTTTCAGCTTTAATTTTGCAAGGTCACCAACTGGTTCAATTGCTTTCCTCTAACCAGTGACTGATTTTTACAGAGCTTGCAGGCACTAGCTGGCTTTAACACCTCAACCAAAAGTCAGATTTGTTTGAAGTGTCTGCTAAAGATTCAAAACTCCTTGAAAGTTATAGGTGCAAAGGTAAATATATGCAAGCACACACACATGTAGATGTATAACCAAATAAATCTTATTTCTTTAGAGAACCAGATTAAAAAAAAAACACTTTTGGACAGCTTAGACACCCTTCAAGATTCAGGCTTTTATTCAGGAGTCAGAGATTAGAAAATAAACCTGGATGGAGGAGAGGGAGGGATATTACACCGCATATATTTACAATGGCGTTTCTTCCATGTCTTCTGAAATGTCTGTTTTTCGGCCACTTTGGAGACAGAAACTGGGGTAAAAAGACCCCAGCTGGGTTCAGCTGAGCAAGCCCTCTGTTCTCCTTGTGAGAACTGCACAGCAAGAGCAATGACGTCCCACAATTACCACCACAAGACACTCAGCCCTGCAGTCACGGTCTCCTAACTCCCAAAGCAGCTCTCCCCAGTGGGTAATGAGTCCTAATTGGCAGGTAACGAGAAGAGAAACAGGCCTCGGAAGGAGCGAAGGGGAAATGTGGCCTCTGCCATCTGGAAAGCTGGTCACTCAAAAACAAAGACCTGCAACAGGAAACCACTTCTATCAACACGGTCGACAGCCCGAGACAGAAGCCAAATGTCTTTAGTTATAAGCAGGGCCAAACCTAGTAAAGCAGATGGAGGAGGGATGAAATCAAAACGGAACAGCTTTCACTCCTCATGCAGGAGAGGATGCATCTCAGGTTTCCAGAGACACAGGAGGCGCCTGGTGAACGTTTGCTCAGGATCTCGTTATGTTTGCATGGTACCTGAGGGGAGGATGGCTGTTTTTCCTGTCCCACTTATCTCCCCCCACCCCTTCACCCACCCTCTGGTCCTAGCTTTTCCTTTTCAGTGGGAACTGAGAAGAAAAATTGGTAGCAATACCATTCACTTCCAGCAGTAATCCAAGGGCACTTTGCTTCCCCACACCAAACGTGATGGCGATTCAATACATGCTGAAGGATTTGGGCTTCTCTTGAAGCCCCAAAAGAGGATCATGGCCAGGAGATCTTCGCTCCTGATGGTCTCAGCCCATCAGGTTGGCATGCACCATACTAATGAGCAAGTTCTTGAGCGAGCTACTTTCAACTGAGGCACTTTGTAAGACTTTCTAAACAATTTGAATGGCAGAAGACTGATGTCATGTGGACGCTGTGGATATGTGGGGGAAATCTGGGACCATGCTGTGCAGCACATAGCTCAGGAGGTGAGAAAGAGTGATCCAATGCCTTGAGGAAGCAGGAAAGATTTACTGGTGGGGAACATAATTCTGAATAAATTGGGTCTTTTGGCTTGCATGTAACTTTAATGACAAGCCATCGAGATGTAGGGTTTATGTTTCCTTCTAAAAACACCATTGCCACAACTCAGATGTCTCTCATCTAACTTTACCTACTGCAGCACCTAAATTAGGAGCAGAGTTTTGTGGCAGCCCCCATCTACCACAAAAGGCAAGGGATGGGCTCTGGAGGATGATTCAGCCCATCCTAAATCATGACTCCTGTTGGAGGAGCCTACACTGGCTACTGGGAAAAGCTCGGCTGACTAGATCTTGACTTAGGCCTCTTGGTACCTCTTCACATCGTGGGGGAGAATGTCTTCATGTCTACAAATAGCCTTCAAGCTGTTGGCTTGGATGGAAAAGCCTTCCTTAGTAAAACACCACTGTCATTCTTTGGTGTATCCCCATGTCTCCCAGTTTAGAAGGTTTGCCAGCTGGAGGACAAAATGATGCAGTCCCTTGTCAAGAAAGACAACAATTCAACGGCCAAGGGTGACATCTGGTCACAAACCGTCCTCAAGAAAACATATTCTTGAGCATGTCTCCCACTAATGGGTGTCCTTGCTAACCAACAACTTGTTCAGCCTTTTTGCACTGAAGAAAGTGCTCTGAGGACTGCAATGCCTGAGTGTGGGTTTATATGTATGCAATAATATATGCTAGCAAAACCCAGAACCCATGCAATTTTCATTCCAGAAATTCTCAGCTGAAAATAAACCGATGATCTCTTAGCCTCCTCTCTGCCTCCAGAATGGACAGCAGTTATCTGCGGATCATTATTTATGTGTTCCTGACTAGTGCTGTGGCAAAACGATCCCAACTATTCCCGGCAATGGGGCAACTGAGATATAGTACTGTTTGAATCCTGATGGTTTTCTCCCCAAGGGCAGGTATGAACTTTTCTCTTCATCTTTGGGCGTTCTGCTGGTATTTGGGTTCAAAGTCAATAGCTTCTAGAAAAACACAGACAAAAGCATCCCCAGCCAGACCTTCTGGGCCTGCAGTTCAGTCTGTCACTACTGGAGTGAGGGGAACCAGCCTGGAGATCATGAGCTCATGTCTTGCCTGGATTAGGGAGGAATCCTCAAGGAGACACCGAATGGCATCCACCCATTTTGGTTTTTTTGCTTTTCCCGTGACAGAAATAACATGAAGCAACTGCACAGACTCATCTGGGTCCCAAATAGACTTGCCTGCTCCCTTTGCACCAACCTGCCAGGCCCAGACATGCACACTGCTTTTCCACACCATTCTCCAGGGCCTTCTAAAAGAGAGGATGGCAAGTGCCGTAGCTACGAGCTATTTAAAAAGATGCTACCCATTCCCTATCCTCCCACACATTGTCTCCTGGTGAGCACAAAAGGTTAAGCGAACTTGGCACGTGTGAACTTGGACCTGGCGGGAGTTTGGAGTTTGTAACAAAACCTGAAGACGAGCCAGCTGCCCGGGTGGGACTTTGTTCCAAAAGGCTGCATACGGTTCCCCGGTGCTGGGACAGGACACTGAGTGTCTCGCCTGATTCTGGGAAGATGTCCTGCTGAGCTGGAGGCATTTCAGCGCAAAGCTGATTCCTGTGCTTTAAAGGGCAACATCTTACTTGAACTATACAACCTCAGAGTCTTGCCTTTGGCCCTGGCATGCATGAGTCTTAGGCAGCACAGGGGTCTGAGGTCTACCCAGAAGCAAAAATCAAGGCTGAGACAATCACAGTGTTGTTTTCTAGGGAAAGGGGGGGAACCTAATTTTGGGGCCCACAATTTTCAGCCCCCCCCAATCCCAAGCCATGCATTAGTCGCAGAGACAGCCACCTTTATCCCATCACAGGATGTGAACAGAGCAGCATCCCCAGGCGGTGTAAGAGGCTGTCCAGCCCCTGATGTAGCTGGGGACAGAAAAAGGGTGGAAAGGAAAAGCTTGGTGGAGAGGAGAGAGGAGAGCGATGATGAGGAGCACTGGGAGAACGGAGAAAAGCCATAAAGCTGGGAAAGAGATGAACTAAAAGAAGACAGATCAATGGATCAGGGGAAGAGGAATACTGTGTAGACCTGCAGCTCAGGAGAACAGCTAGGAACCAGAATCTCTTCTTTCCTCTGACACAGACTCATGGGGTGACCATGGGCACCTTCCTTCACTGTTCAGACTGTACACTCTCTGGAGTAAAAAGAGCATGCAAAACTGGCCAGCACGGGGGAGCTCAAACTCCTTGGGAAATGCTAATCAGGAGGAGATGTGGAGCAGGAAAATAAGTAAATAAACAAAGAGCATAGCCAAATAAACAACGGGTGCGGCAAAGAAAGTTTTGATTTGGGTTTTGACACTATGCCCTGAATCCTCAGTATCTCTGTGTCCTGAGAAGGCAAAGGATTTGTCACAGCTGTATATTCGCTGCTCCCTTCTGGTTTCATTTAGCCACGTGTGAGCGCGCGTGTGTGTGCAAGAGGTGGAGCTGCGGACCAACCTTAACCCTGCACTTTTCTCAATTGGAAACAAATGGATGCTCTCCGTTTTCCATTCACTGGTTTTATAACAGTTTGAAATTAGACTGATGAGGTGTTTCCTTGCCAGCATCATCTATCTTGGTCTAATTACACAGGCTGTGCTAATTGCAGGAGCCAACCTATAGAACCACAGCATTCCTCTTCTGCGCTTCTAGGGGGAAACGTATGGGGGAACTCACGCTCCTGCTCACTCCATCTCTCCCTCCTGCTCTCTCTCTCTCTCCCCTGGGTGATTATGCTCCTGAAATGATAATTAAAGGATTGCAAAGAGAAGGGGATCTGGCAGAGAAACAGCATTCCAGGCTCTGGAGAAGAGCCATGGGTCTGGAGCCTGGCTAACAAAATGCAGAACAAAGAGCTGGAGGGAGAGAATCCAGTAATTCAGCAAACTCAAGGCAAAGTGATAAACAGCAGGTCTTGCAATGCTTTCTCCTCAGTGGTGAAGTGACTGGGAAGGTGTTCGCTTCTCTGCTTAGGTAATATAGCTTGAAACACTAGGGGCAGCGAGATGCACAGATACATCTAAMCCCTGAAAAGCTACCACTGGAGGTAAAGCAGGATTAGGACCCCCTTTCTTACAGTGAAGGAACCGAGATGCAGAGGGAGGCTAAGCAACACCACCAAGGCTATCCAGCAAGCCTGGCCAAGGCAGGAACCTTAACCCATATCCAAACGTGAAGTTAGTGGTGTGACAGGGGACCCAGCCTGCCTCCCCCAGCAAGTCCAGCATCTGCGTGGGATGCAGAAAGAGAGACAGATGGACTTCAGGTGTATCCTTAGTTCCCTCCTTGAGACTGCAGAGGAGAATAGGGGTCTTCACCAGGCTAGGATGTGTGCGACTTGATGGAAAAGGATGGCTCCACTCTGAAAACTGGACACACTAAACTCTTGCTAAGACAAATAATAACTGAATGGAGGAACGGCTGTGAAACACCATGAGCCTTCATGCAGCCTCCAGAGCTGGGGGCCTTAAAATGGCAGCTGGGGCAGGAGAAGGRGAAGGATCACTCCCAACAACTCTGTCTTTTATTCCTTTTCCCAAGCGCCTGTGACTGTGGGCCTGGGGCTGGATAGACTTTTGGCCTGATCCTGTCTGGCTTTTCTTAAGATCCTGTAGAGCAGGAATGATTGTGGTCTTGCTGGAAAATGGGGTTGGTAAAGTCAAAGTTGCCTTGATATAGTGGTGGGTATGTAGATCTACAGATGGAAAGCCTTCAGTTTTGCCTTCTTTTTCTATACCTGGACACAATGGCTGCATTTACACTGGCAAAATGAACCAAACCAGGGCCCTTTCTCTGCTGCTGTCCCTCCTGCCCTGTTGCAGGACCTTCCCCATCCTGGGGCTGTGATTGCCCACACCCCTGCCATGGGCAGGGACATGTTTCACAAGATCAGGTTGCTCAAAGTCCCATCCAACCTGACTTTGAACACTTCTAATGATGGGGCATCCACAACTTCTCTGGGCAACCTGTTCTGGTGTCACACCATTCCTCATCGTAAAAAATTTCTTCCTTATGTCCAATCTGAATCTACCCTTTTTCAGTTTAAAAGCATTGCCCCTTGTCCTGTCACTGCAGGCCCTGGTCATCTCCAGGACCATTCCCAGTGAGCAATACTGAGGGTCTCACCCGGCCCGGCTCCCTCCACAGTCCCCCAGTTCATCCCAGCACCCTGGAGCATGGGGGCCTGGAGGAGATCCAGGGTTTGCTTGCTAGTGGCCACTAGACCTGCTCTGCTGAAGGTCCCAGGATGGGAGCCAGCTGGTGACCTGCACCTCTGCTCCTCTCTCCCTTTGGAGAAGGGACCATGCCCATACAGCAAAGGGATGAAGGAATTTCCCTGGCTTGTACCTCTGTTTCTGCAGCTTCCAGCTGCAGCCAGCCAACACAGCAGGATGCTTCGAGACGTTTGCTGCCATCTATGGCCAATAATAAATAATGCAAAAGCAGGTAGAGAGCTGGGGTCTGGCTGCGGACTGGACTTTCCTCAGCACTGCGTCTCCACAGGGGTGTTTCTCTCCCAGGGGGACCAGGGCTGGCCATGGGGATGGGTATGGGGAGGCAGGGAGGTGCTGTCTGAAAGAGACTTTATAGCAATCCTTTCCCAGCACAGCTATGCCATGAAAAGCTTCTGTCCCAGGATCCACAGGAGACCAGTGTTCTGACAGTCATTTGACTCGGAGCCCACCAATAATAGCTATTAAGTGCAGAGACAAGAGAGATGAGAACTATCTGTGAGAGTCTGGGGGCTGTGAATGATGCTGCACAGCTGCCCCGCAGCCAGGCATCTCCTTCAGCATCAACATCCCCCAAACCTCAGAAAGCTATTTCAGATGTACATGAAAGGTTTGAAGGTGGTGATTTTGTCCTGGTAGGCTTGGCACCAGATCATATATCATCTCTACACCCTCTTTGGTTTCCTACCAGATGAGCTGCAGCCACTGCTGTAGCACAACCCTGTTTTCTGTGTTCTGGCTATAGCTGCAGAAACGCAGGTGCTTGATCTGTCCTGGCTTTTTTGGGATGTCAAAGGTCACAGACACGGTTTTAATGATCCTGGGATAACTGGGAGAGGGCTGGTTGTTCAGAACAGCTTGCATCTTTGCAGCAGCCCTTTAGCAAGTTTTTCCTTCTCCTTTGACCGGTGCAACAAAAAGGGGGACAAAAAGTAGGTCCTCGAGGGTTTTCTCTGCCAGCATGGTGGACACAGCCAGGCACTGGGGAATGGGAAGTGCATCTGGGTCATAGACTGGGACCACTGGGGATCCGGATCTTCTAGCAAGGCCCCTCTGAACACTAGGCTGTATATCCCAAATCAAAGCACAGAGTTGAAATTCCTCTTCCTCCCCACGACCCCAGTGCCAGATGCAGCTTGCTGAAGGTTTGATGTCTGCTGAAACTCAGAGAAGCAAGTGATCCTGATAATGTTGTGGGTCTGCCCAAGTTCCCACAGGCAGCTTATGATGAAGTAATAATGTGAAGTGAATAAGAGCCTCACCGTTGCCCCAGTGACCAGGGAAACCCCCCTTTCTGAACTGCAAGATGAAGCAGGGGTCCTGTTGTGTTGTAGCCCACCATCCACGTCCTATCCTGCTGGGAAGGCCTTTGTGTAGTCTGTGTTTCCCAATACATGGGATATAAAACCTGTCAGGTCTCATGTGCGTTTCTCACCAATTCTTGGCCCATGTCTCTCCCAACTACATGGGGCCTGAGAGTCACCATGCCACATTTCAGCCAGTGCTGGGGCTTGACGGCAGGTAGGACCTTGCTCCCTGGACAGCACTTTCCGTAGACAACCCCGTTGCATTAATTCCTGCCCCCGCCATGACAACATGTTCTCACATGCCAGAGACCTGCTTCCTGCTCCATGACTGGGCATGGGAGCAGAGGGTTGCATGAATATATCTGCTCCAAGGACCGAGAGCCCACAGGGGGTCACTACTGGTGGCTGAGACACCACGAAACCATGTCCTTTCACCGTTGCACAAAGTGTGGAAACATTAATCCACCATGCTTAATGCAAAACCCATAGAGGAACAAAGTCTGTGTTGCATCACATGGCTGATACAAAGGGTATTTTGGTGAGCGCACCCCGTGTAGGGAGCCCTTCACCCTGCGGGCTGGTATAGGGGAGCCCCAAGGATGACACATGGCATCAGCACAGGAGAGACACTCACTGGGTGGGATCTTCACCACACTAACTGGAGACATTCAAGTGGGGAAAACAGACACTTTTAGGACAGGATTTCTTTGATCTACTTTACACATCTCCTTTATGGGCAGTAAGCGCTGTGCATAGATAATGTGTCCGTATACGTGTATGTGGGTGTAAACAGCRTGTTCGAGCACATGATGTGGGCTTGTTTGTAGGGTTGCTACAAACGCACCTGAGCTGCTCTACCAGCAAATGTACTTTGTGTGCAGCACAACTGAAATYGCTGCGGGCTTTCTAGCTTCCTCCTGAGATACTATCACTGTGTGCATCTGGGCTCAGTGCACGCAAGGTTAGCTGGGAGGCAATGGGGCGATGGGTGACCAGAGACACAGATCTTCCATACTGTGAGTGAGGGCTCTTCCTCAGTCCCTGTGAAAGCCCAGGCAATGCATCTGACTTTCCAAGGGCATGGTCTTCTCCTTGACTACACTCCTCCAACAAAAACACAACTGTGAGTTGCATCAAAGTACCCTACAGAAAACAGAAACTCAACTGACAGACTACAGCATCTTTCTTAACACCGTACAGGTATCACCATCACTCAACAGATCAAATTCGTTTTCCTCTTTCAGTGAGCCATTTCATCCCCACGCAGATTTCTGCTTGCTCTCTGCCTCTCCAGGCCACCCCTACCCACCTGTCCTTTGCAGAGGACATGCCACCCATCCCCAGCTCCTCTTGGGCTGGGCCATGCTTGGAGTGTGAATGCGTTCTCCCATTCACTGCAAGGCAGAAACCTGAAGCACTGGGTGCCTTATGCTCTTGGCCTCCATCCTCTTTCCTTMCTTCTTGCCCAAGAGCCATCAGATGAAACTCATAACACAGCCTAACTTAACAGGAAGATATTTATGGTCTCAGGGCTGTTTGCCCCTCTTTCTCAGAGCTGTCACCTCTCAGTGTTGCATCCTGTTTTCCAAATACTTAGTGCAGCTAAGGGTCTTAGCTGGGACTAACTGGGTTCAACTCATGGACTCATAGATTGGGACACAGGGACTTAGGCATGGCGGGAGGTCCCTCCAGAAGACACCCCCACCCCCATTGCAGCCATATCGTACAGCTCTTCCCAACAGGTGGAAAGCCTTCTCCAGCACGTACCTGCTTTTCACACGCTGGGGACTTTGCAGAACTGTGTGCCCAGACTGCTGGGTGTGGGTGCTCATCTGAAAGGGTTTCAATGTCCTGCTCAGTCTGTGCTTTAGTCTCTGGACATGTGTTAGCCCGCCTGCATCCATGCATCGCTCAGGGTGTTTGCATCCCCCCGTGTCTGAAACGAGTTCCTGGTGCAAGTGCCACTGTGCACGCACATGCTGTGCGAGCATGGGGCTGCCTGCGAGCATCTGGGAGCTGCACAAGTGAGCGTGTGGTGCCTCCCTCCCTCCCTCCTTCCTGGAGAGGCAGGAGAAAGCATTCCCAGTGTGGATGGTCACTGCTAATGGCCCAGGAATCCTCAATGCAGCTGTTTGTTCTGGCACCAGCGCAGCTAGGTCCTGAAGTCAGTTGAACCGCATCGACTTCCCTGCCAGGGTCAGATTTCAGAGGTATGCGATCGGGGATGCCCCCACTGAATGTTTCCAGCACCTGGCCTCCGCCCCCTTTCCCGAGCTTGCCATCACTTCTGCGGGAGGGAAACCTAAGCCTTTTCAACACGGGCAGGAGAACGCGGCCGCCAGGAAAGTGATTTACAGCCCTGCGAAATCCCATCAGCCAGCCAGCCCATGAGGCAACAGTGCTGCTATTGTGACAGCCGGTTTGGCGATAGCAGAGGACCCCTGGGCCAGCCCCTCGTCCTCCGTTCCCTTCCTCCCCTTCCCCTCCCCAAACCCATGTCCCGTGGCCCTGTGACCCTCTGACATCTGGGGGACTTGTGTGGCAAAGCGTGTAAATGAGCTCCATGGTCCATGGTCTGGCTGGGTCTCTTGGAGCCAGTGTGTCTGGTGTGGGCACCATACCCTTTAACCTTAGAAAACAGAGAAACTGAAACCAGGATGGGGTGGCAGGGTTACCTCCACAGCCCCAAGGAAACACCATGTCCTATCCGCTCAGTTCAGCCACCCCATGGGGAAGTCTGTATCAAGGACACAGCTGGTGGGGAGAGATGGGCTCCTCCACAGGACCACTAAGACCTCTTCAGAGCATCCTGTGGCAAGGAGTCCCATACACCATTACCTGCTGTCTGAACTTCTGCATGCCTAGCTTCAAACCATTGCTGTGGGGCAGGATAGTGATGTCTACCCATGCCTCAGACCTTAGAGGAGCCAAAAGAYGGTTTGTTGATGCCCTCTCTCTGCTCTGACTTCTGAGGCATCCAGGTGTACCCAGATTGCTAACTCAGCTCACTTACATTCTTTACTCCAGGTGAAACGAATTTGGGCTGTTTAGTTCAGGAAATCAAATGGAGCTCAGTGACAGATCTGGGCACAGCAGGGAACGTGGTGAGAAATGGCATAGCTCTGAAGGACCATCTAGACTGTTGGCAGCCAGGATGTTTCTAGAGCCCATGTGTGACTTTGAACACAGAGATGCCCTGGCTGCCTAGGGAAAAGAAAGAAGCATGTGCCCAAAAGCCCCCAGTAGATCTGTGGCAAAGCCAGGTATAGAAATCAGCTTTCTCCATCTTATCCCACCAGCCTGACTTGATGATCAGCAAAGCCCTGCATGAGTTCTGGTAAAGTTGGAAAACTGCTTGATGCAAAACACTGTGGATACTAAAAGTTTAAGGGAAGGCTGGACAGATTAAAAAACAAACAAACAAAAAAAGCCACTCAGGTCCGGTATGTCCATGGGAAAAAAGTCTTGCTCAGGAAGTCCCTGAACTTTGTATGGTTTGGGTATTGAAAGAAAGCATTGCATTATGCTTGACCTGTTATATGTTTCCAAAGCCATCTGCTCTTGGCCACCTACAGAGAGGAGACTCAGGAACCTTTGCTGAGCTGTAGGGCTGCTCTCTGTAGAAAAGCTGTGCAGAKTAGTCTTTCTGCATGCTGCTCTCCCGGGTATGAGTTTTCCCTCTGCAGAGACCTGGAGCAAATGTATCTGGAGTATTGCACTGAGCAGAGCAGGCCATTACTGTGTTTTCTGTGTGTTTGGGGAGGCCCCCAGGAAGGATTGCATGCTGTTGTGCTGAACACTGTGTGAAGACAGTAAGGACCTGAGTAGGGTTTCCTCCACTGTACTTCAGAAACTGAAAGTATCTGAAAGCTAGATGTTTCATCTGAGCTAATCTCTGCAGGCTGCTTTCAGCCAGCTGAGAGAAATCAGTCCTGGATGAGGACAGCTCAGTTTAGGAGAGATTCTGACAGCTGGATATTCCCTCCATGACCTATGTACATGTGGGCTGGGGTGACCAGCTCAGACAGAAGTGCTCATTTTTTTGACATCTAGAGAAAGGAGAAGTGCCTCAGCTTGAAAGACAGCACAGCCCTTTCCACCTCCTCTCCCCTCTGGAGGAAGGCTCCCATGCCCAGGGCTGAACCACAGACTGATGGGCAGACCCCGGTGCATGTGTCTGTCCAAATCAGGACCTCGTGCAGACAGAAGGACCTGCTATCATTTCACAGGAGAGAGGCGGTGGTGTGGAGAGACCCAGGGAGCTTCTGGTACAGCAGGGGGTTGTATGGTGGATTGCAGGATGAGAAAAGAGGAGGTGGGGGGAAAGGACCAAATCATTTTGCACTGAAAAGAGAGACAGGAATTCCAGCAGGCACAAGCCTGGGGTGGTCCTCGTGGTCTTGCATCTTCCCTGCCACGGCTACTGACTGGACCTGCTCTGGTGGGCTGGTGCTGGAGGTCCCCACACCACTGTCTGGGGTGATTACTGACATGTGTATCTCTTATTTAACCACGTACCAGATGCACAGTGAATCTGTCCTCTGAGCTGGGTTTGGTTTGAACCATTAACTTTGTTCTAGTGTCTGGGCTGCCCACGTACGTGTGGGAGCGTTCCTGTTTAAAGAAAACATTTCATGGAGGGTTCAAAGGTGTGTTTCAGCTAGAAACCATAGCAGCCTCTGTAATTGTAGTATTCCCTCTGCTTCCTTCTCCTCCCCTGCCCTCGGAAGGCCCACAAAGCAGATCAATCCTACTTCATAAATATTTTACTGACTACCTAAATATGCACAGAAGAGACTCTGCCACAGATCAGAATCCTGTTGCCAGACAATGATGTTGTGCCRTCAGAGTGATACCCAGACTAAGCCCCTGGGATGCCACCAGGAGAGCAAGAGACGGCATGTCTGTGTCGGTGACTCTGTGTCTGTTTGTTACGGTGCAGAGAGGGGGATTGCTGCCGAGGGGGCCAGGAGATCCCGTTCTAACGCGGTCGCTTGGCCCTTCCTCAGGAGATTTATCCCAGCTCCTTTCTGTTGATAAGGGAAAACATGAAAAGCCTGTGGGGAAGAGTGCAGGGAGGCTGTCCATCCAGTTGATACTGTGTGTCCTCCACCTCTCATCACTCAAGAGGRGTGTAAGAGCTTCAGAGCATCTCTCTATCCTTTCTCCAGTTGCTGCCTCCAGGGGAGCCTGGATGTTCCGCACATGGCAGGTGTAAATGGAGAAGGAAGGACCAGGCAGAGGCACAGCTCCAGATTGGGGGGATCGCATTCATCCTGGGGTTTCCTTTTCAAGGGTTCAGCCTCCCAACAACATCCTCCTCTGCAGAGGTGGCTGATACCCTTGAGACATGCCTTGGCCTTGCTCTGTTCATGTCCCCTCATGCGTGAGAGGGAGGGAACCTGCATGAGTTGCATCTCCCAAGTTGGAGTCCCATCACCACTGACCAAATTTCTTCTTCTACCTCTGGCCCACTGGGGGCCAGATCTAATCTCCCACTAAGAGCAGTTGTGTTTATTTCCATTGGCTCACAACCGTAAGACTAAGAGCCCTCTCTTAGCCTTTACTCCAGCCTTCTCAATGACACAGGAGGGTCATTGCCCTTGTCTTTGGAGCAAGCTCTAGGATGAGGAGGAAAAGATACAGCTCAGAGCAGAAACCCTGTCAAACTAAGCCTTTCCTACTGAGCCCATCACAGGACATTTCGGGTCCTGAGACTGCTGAAACTCTGCACGAGCTTGAGACTGAAATATTCTGTGCTTGCTGAGCACACTTATTTCCCCGATCCTTCCTGAATGCCAGTTACGCCACGTGGGCTGAGCACTGACGAAGGGCTGTTGGGGTGCATGCTGTGTCCAAGCACGCAATACCTCTTGTAGCAGACCGGCTTTGCGTGATAGTAAATTACTCCATAAGCGCTTCGTGAGTGAGTGAGAAAACCCAAGGGTGGTTGGGTGACCATCAGTCTTTGAAGGCTGCAGACTCACTGGGACAGGATTTGCCCCACTTCTTCCTGCAGCTGCCAGAGGCCATGTGCAGAGCTGGTGTGTGTCTGAATTTTAAAGCACAAAAATATCACTGCTGCAAGGCCAATATCATTTACAATCTCATGACTTTTAAAAGATAATAATACGCTCTTTTCCTGCAAGGCAGACAGAAATATACGGTATCAGGCCTGCCTTTATTTCCCACCCTTCTGGGTATTAGCAAATGAGTCTGTCTCTTTCCAGTCTTCTGCCTCTTTTAGGTGCTTTACACTATTAGATAAACCCGCGGTAGGAGGAGAGGAAATTGAATTAAAAATTGATCTGCTCTACCTCCTGGGAGCTCTATGAAAGGCAGCATCCCAACATTTCCTGGGTAGAACGGGAGGAAGGAGAAATAACAACCCTTAAAAAGGAGGAAAAGAATGGGGGGAGCATTAATTAGACTGAAAAGATAAACAGGTTGCACTGCCTATATACTCATTTAGTAGATAGTCAGACAGATGGTGCGTAGGACTACCCAGATGCATGACAGGTGATATTTCCAAAAAGCACTGGTGACCGAGGGAGCAGAACTGGCACCAGTTCAAGTCCAGTGGCCCAGTCATGTAGATTCATACACAGGTGATAACGGCCCAGAGTTTTTAGAAAATATCTAATGTTTTGGGGGTCTGAACTTGCAGCACTTTTAGAGGGCTCAAGTCTCCATGTGTATGTCTGGAGAACGTGGATCAGCAAGACCTGGAAATCAGGTCCAGATGCAGAGGATACAGATTTCCTCATGGATCACCTGCCTTGAGCGCAAACGGAGGCTGGTCCGGGTCCCCGCTGTGTTCATGCACCCGACTCCCACGCACCTGCGCTCTGCAGTGACATTATGTGCCTACCCAGAAAGTCAGAACATGAAGCGTATATAAACACGCTGTAAACACAGTAAATACAGTGAAGATTACAGGGAGTGATTTGGCTGGCCTGCATTAGCTGTTTTGCAGGGCTCCGGTGATGCAAAGCAGCTGTCAGCTTGGTCATTCCCGTGAACAACCATCTCGTATTAGTCCAGCCTTGCACTTGGGTCAGGGCATACTTGGGAATCTGCTCCACGGATTGCACCCTCTATGCACATACACGTACTTGGGACACTGAAGGATGTCTTCAAGATATTGGCATGCTGCGTAAGTGCCTGGCAGTTACCGGCTGTGAATAAGCAGCCCATTGAACCGAAGCCAGCTGTGGAGAATGTAATTACACAGTTAAACTCGGAGACCACTGACAGTTACATAACAAAGGAAACCCAGCCTCGCTGGAGGCAAATTGCTTTTGTTCTGCTTGAGAAAGGAAGGTTTTGTTGACAGCCCAGATATCTGCTTTCAGACAGGAAGACTTAGAAAGAGTCACACAACAATGTCTTACTCCATTAGATAGCTCTACTCAGGCTGATGGGCTTCCCTGTCCTAGAGGGCTGCCATTCTGGGCTGGGGCCATTAAAATAGCAAGTCAGCTCATCTCCTCCTCCAGTCGCCACCATCGCCTGGGAAAAAACTTCCAGGAGCACATTAGTGATTCATTTAGGACACGCTGTTTGCTTCTTCCTCTCCTTCCCTGAAAGACAATTGCATGCAGAGGGGATTGCCTCGGGGTTTTCAAAGATCCCGATCGGGTTTGTTTAATCTATCCACTGCTGGGAAGTCGCCTTAGAGAAGGAAGGTAAAACGAAACAGGTCTTGGGTACGGAGAGGAAGGTGGAGGTGGTGGGATGGTGGTCTTTGGGAAAATCATGTCGCTGCTGAACTGTTAGAAAGACAGGTCTGGTGGGAAGGACCGTGTCCATTTTCTTAATGAAATGCAGAATAAGCTCTGTTGTAATTGCTWTGACGAAGTGCTGGAGCTGTTTTAGAAACTCTCAGTGACAGTCTCTCTCCCTTCACGAGGCAGTCTGCTCCCCTGCCCTACTATCCTCTCTTAGAAAGCTTCTCCTGACATTTAATGTGATTTCCTTTGCTGTAATCTAAGATCATTATCTCCTATCCCTGAGGGACACGAGGAACATTTTTTTCTCTTCCTTCCTCTGTGCAGAAGCCTTTTATGTGTTGCAAGGCTGTAATCATGTGTCCCCTTGATCTTCTCTAGACTAGACGTCTTCTCTCCTCAGCCTCACAGATCATGAGTTCTCTGTTGTGCTTGGGCCACCTCAGGACACAGCCGGGTGTCTGCACAGATGACCTTTGCACTTGCTATAAGGAGTTTTATGCCAACCAAAGAATGCTGTTGTTATTAATGTCTGCAGCCAAAGTTAAAGATTTCTCCCATATCCTGGACGTAGGACATGGAGCCTCTAGAAGGAAGGGATCAAGGTCTCAATCTTGAATCCAGGCAGGCAGCGTAAAAACCAGAGGACCTGTGATTTGCCACCCTTTGATGCTAAGGACATGCCTTGCCATGTTCTGAGTGAGACTGTGGGGTCTCRTGCAGGTACTGGAGGGGTTTCTCCAACATACAGACATACTGTATAGAGGCTGGCAGCTATGGACTGCGAACAAGAAACCCACTGACCTGAGGGCTGCTGCAGTAGCTTCATGGGCCTGTGGAAACCCAACCAAGAGGTGGCAATGAGTCCTTGCCTGTCAGAACGGGACAAAGTCTCCTCCTCCACTGGATGTATGAGAAAGCATTATTCCTGGACTCTGTTATCTAAGAGGGACAAGATTGCTCAGAAAGAATGAACCCAAGGGATACTTATGGCAGATGCCTAACCTTTGAGGCAAAAATCTTCTAATGTGTCCTAAACRACTTGATGGAGGCTGTGCTGATAGGTCCTTGGTAAGTGGATACAGGCTAAGCACATCCTTGTGGTCTGAGGAGCCCTGTTAAATCCTCTGGGTCTTTCCAGGGAGGGAGAAGGATGGTTCTTAATAGCATTGGCAGTGCTTGGCTGCAAGAACCGTGGAGTGGCAATGCAKTTGTGGGACATCAGCTAAAGTCAGGAGGTGGCAGGTTTGAGACACTCCTCATGCAACATGTTGTTAATCCATGGGATTCATTGCTGCAAGATGTTGTGGCACAAAAGACTTGCAGGGATTGAAGGTGTGACCGAACCAGAGTTTCTTATGGAAGAGCAATCCACTGTGGGTTATTCAAAGCAGAGACCCCAACGCTAGCTCACAAGTTCAGTGTGTCAGTGGAGTGGACTAGTCTCTGACTTTCTCCTGTGGGCAAAGCATTTTTCTCCTTTAAAGAGTTCTGGAATTTGCTGGAGTCTTTGAACCCTCATGACTACATCATATTAAACACTCTGCTTTGTTGCCTGGGAGTTGGCAGGTCTCTGACCTCTGCCTGAAGGAGCTGCAAAACCATGCTTGGTTGTGATACCCTTGATCTTGAATTCTCACATCCTGCCTTTAATTCTGGCCAGCACCACCTGCTTCAGATTAAGCCGAAAGAAATTTTGTGATACACAGCTACTAAATAGTCTTCCATTGGAAGAAACTTCTTCTTGGTCTTTATTTAGAGCAGACCGGCTTATGTCCTGAAGCATCGCAGTATACATCACTTCCCAAAAATGTTATTAATGTCATATATTAATGGTACTTCTCTCCATTTTTATGCCCATACTTGAATCCTTCTCTACCTCTGGTCATGATGCAGTCTTACGGCAATGAGTTCCACAGATGAAATGTGCATTGGCATAGAAAAAAACAGCATGAGGGAAGGATATTTTAGACTAGACTAGACTAGACTAGTTCAGTTGGAAGCCTTTTTACCCAAAGGCTACCAGAGGCTACTCCTCCTAAGTGTTTAAAAGTTTCATAGACTACTTCATGAGAAATAAGAAGAGACAGGAGGCAGTTTTGGAGAAAACAAACTAATACCCTGCACAAACTCAGCTTATCCTGCTCAGCTGACCAGGAGTCTGAAACAGTATCCATAAGCACTTAGATGCAGGGAGAGAGGGAAGATAGTTATTTCAGAGCGGCTGCTGAAACCACAGCGCTGTCGTGCACAGTTCCCGTTGTAATGGTCTCTCAAATCCATTAACTGCGATTCTTTTACACACACCCCCTCCCTCCCATCCAGGGTTGATTTGCAGCAGAGGCAATGAGAAAGCAGAAAGCTTCTCTGGCCAGACTCCATCCTCTACAGGGGCAAGCAGACACTGGGGAACACCAGTCCCCATCCTCATTTTGCCCCCAGATCATCCACTATTGCTCTGCTGGTGTCAAACACCTTTGAACAGGAGCTGGCATAGGCAGAGTCTCCATGAGATGCACATCTCTCTATATGTGCTTCCCTCCATGCTGAGGATCCACTGCAACTGAAAATAAAGAAGCCTCATCTGAAATGAGACACTAGATTCATGCAATAGATTTTGGAGGGGGAGGACAGGAAGATGTTATTTTTGGCTGCTTGCCTACAGCAAAACCAGCCGCCACTCTAAAGCCAATAGATCTGTATTAGTGACTCCTGTGGGAGGTGCAGGCTAGAGTTTTACATCAGTATTTGTAGGACAAACACATTTTGAGGCCACAGATAAGAGTCTGTTGCTGTTATGCTTATCTTTTTGCAGGATTGCAGCAAACCACATCTCTCCTCTGAGGAACTTATGGCTCAGGGCCCAAAAATTAGGGTGTAAAGTTGTTTTGGTGATAACTCCCTCAGATTTCAGTTTGTACCCAGCTGCTTCGAAAGCCAAGCCTAAAGGAGCAAGTTGGACAAAGGATAGAAGAACCAAAA
This sequence comes from Phoebastria nigripes, assembly GCA_035582835.1. Lineage (NCBI taxonomy): Eukaryota > Metazoa > Chordata > Aves > Procellariiformes > Diomedeidae > Phoebastria > Phoebastria nigripes. Next base: position 323,922 of record JAYKAV010000755.1, read on the forward strand.
AAGGAAGGGGCTTCTCAAAGTCACCCCAGGGTGACTGGCAGAGCCAGAAATAGCACACAGGTTATTTTGGTGCAGAGCCATCTCCATCCTCAGCCATATAAAGGTTAAGCATCTAACCTAGCGTGTTGTTCAAGGCTCTTTCTATAGACCACAAAGAAAAGCAGGAACAACCAGCAGGCGATACAAACCACCTTGCATGGGATGAGAGGAGAGGTCTGACTGACATACTGACTATAGAAGATACCTCAAGAAATAATTTTTAAAATGCTAGATAAGGTGAGATTAATCCCACCTGCTGGTCTGCGGTTCAACAGAGGCCAGCAGCACACTCCGTCTCCATCTAGGCTGGTGTTCCCACGCCACAGTCCACAACAACCAGTGGTTGACAAGGTCTTGACAAGTGATCCCCAGTTTCTCTACAGAACCAGAGTAAACACCAGCATTTTTAACTAAAGGTCAGAGGATTCAAATCATGGTGGTCTGAAGGAAATACTGGTGGCTAACAGTTTCCTTGGCCACAGAAATGTGGAAACTATTGACTGAGCAGTGGCTTTCAACTTTTCTGTCATTTGTGAGCCCTTCACCATTTCTTGGTGGAGGTGTGGACCTTGTATCAAAACTGCATGTCTAGTAATGATAGACTTTGGGATTTTTATCCACCTTTCACAAACCCCTCAGGAGTGTCCATCACTGCCAATGAAGCTGGAAACTGCAGACTCAAAACCAAGGAGGTACGGCCTGAAACAGCAGGTACTGCTTGTGGTTCCAGGTGTTCCTGAAGACGATGGGAGTCTGTGGTGCAACTGTACCAGCCATTACATGAAAATGCAAAGAGATGGCAGGGACAGGGACTTGACATGGTTTCCTCAGAAGTCCTTGCTCAAGTGGATGTTTTCCTTCTGGTCTTTGAAATTAGTAGGTTTATTTACAACCAGATAAATTGCTGTTTTCTGGCTTTTTTCCCCAACAAAAGGATTTAAAAATTTTACTTAAAACATACTGTTAGATTTGAAGCCCAATATTCTGGACAGAAAGGAAGGATGAAAATTATCAGCCTTGCTGCAGTCTTGAAGGGGTTTTTATTGGTAACAACCACTTGCATTACTCCTACAGCAGCTGCAGGTTTTGACCAGGAATTGGAACTGTCCAGAAATTACTACAGCATAATCACTTAGGCCAAAATCCACCACATGTACCTGAGCTGTCCTAGGGTGAGTCCCTCCAGCTTAGTCAACAGAGAGAGACAGACTCTGCTTATGAGGGGTGATACACCCTTTTCAGGTATCTGTCTTGCTCCACTGACCACAGAGAGGAAAATCCCAAATCTTGCTTTGCCAGAGGCTGTTCAGTGGCAARAAACAAGGTGTCGAATGCAACTTGATGCCCTGCAGTAGCTCACTTGGCCTCCAGCTCCTGCTCCATGGCTTCCTGCTGGTCCTCTGCCATGTCTACCTGCCCTTGGTAGATATCTCGGACACCCTGGGTGCCTCTAGATGACTACATGGAGGCAAATGAATTGAGCCTTCATTGCCTATGAAGAGTGAACTGAATCTCTCCCCAGGCTCATTGCTGTGCTGGCTGGAGCTCCACGGACAAGCTCAGACCATGAAGCCCCGGTAGACATCTAGACATCTCAGAGCAGGCAAGAGRAATCTCCTGCTCAGGATGCCCAGGGGAAGGGGGGGATGAACCTGGACCAGAGCACGTGACAGTCTCTGCCTCTAAAAGCTTCCAGCTCCAACACAGCCAAGAGGAAACAGAAGCACTTGGAGGAGAAAGCAGCTTCCTAAGTATCCCCCTGTGAGGGGCTCACACAGCTACTTGCAATACCTGCGCTCACTTACTCCAAGGCAGTCTCTGCATTCCCCAGAGATCACTTTTAGCTCTGGGGTTCTTACTGTGACTGTCCTCTTCTAGTCATGTTCAGGATACTTTTTTTTTTTTTTTTAATTTTTAATTCATGCACAAAATGCAGGGTTTTGGTCTTTCCAAAGGTGCATTTCCCAAACCTAAACATGAAAACTTCAGTGTCAAGATCTCCTAACTCTGAACATCACAAATGCAACAAAAGATCAAATCATCCCCAAAACACTGAGCAAATGAAACCAATTTTCTTTTGAGGCATTTGCAGAAGAACACCTATTCTTATACAAACAAAACAGCAGTAATCCCCAGAGGAGTAAAAACGCAGGAGATTTTTGTTTTCTTTTAATTTGCCCTGACACTTTCCTCTACCACACAGCGATTGGCTAGATGATGAATGTGAAAAACAGCAAAAGAGCTTTTACTTTCAGTAACGCCCCCAAACTCTTTAGACATCTACTTTGTCAACTCCTTCCAGAGGACGACTTGCTGAAGGGCACGCAAGAAGAAGATAATAGTATTTTCTTACTCATTTCCCTCTACCCTTTAAGGACATGGATAGCTAGCCATGCATCAGGACTGTGAGTTCTCACTCCTTTATCTGGTGTTTTTTAAGTCTGGTTTTCTTTGAGCCTTAGCTTCTGGAGTCATGTGTTGGGGGACACACAGCTCACATTTAAAATAAAAGCAAGCATTTACCTGCCATGGCAGCAGAAAGAAGCTGGAGATGATTAACTCCAGAGTGCCAGAATAAGGGCAGAAAAAGGAAGAGAAATAAAAGCTTCCCCTTTTTGAAAAGCTCATGACATTTTAAGCAACTGTCATAATTTTGGGAGTATTTTCCACCTGTAATCATTCAAATGGGTTGCTAAGGCAGGGTCTCCTTCACTGCAGCACTGGGCACTACCTGCAACCCTCTTTCATTAGGAGGAGAAAGAGATGTCCATTGTACCGCAGAGGTTGAAGAGGTTTTTTTTTCTCCATGGCAGAGGGGAAAAGACTTACAAGGTCAATGGTTGGCATCAGCTGGCAAAATAAATTCAGAGCAGACAGTGTTCACGGAAACCGGGAAGCCTTTGAGAACATCCTGCTGATGCCGCTAACCACGATTCCACAAACGCAACATTATTGTCTTAAAAACAGGGAGGATGGCCTAAAGCCCACTGTGGTTAAAAGATGCAATAATAAAACTACAAAAACAGAAACAGGTAAAGAACAGAAAAAAAGAGGAGAAAGGTGCAACGCTAAGCCAAGAGGCCTGGGCTTTGCCTTGTAGGGTGGCCTAGCACCTCTTATTTGGAGGTGGCTGACGGCTTCCTAGACCACGGGCAGAAGCAGCTTGTGTCAGTCTGCGCTGATGGCACCTGGCAGACAGACACAGAGTCTCCTGAGGGTTGATCTGCCTCTGTCCAACCAGTGATTCCGCTTGCCTCACTGCAGACATCCATGGTATCATGAGCTCACCACCCAGGCTCTCCCGACAGTAGGGCAGAAATCAGCAACGTCATGGTGTCTTATCTGCTCCCCTTCAGGTGCCTGCTGTAGCATCTCTCTCCTTGCTGGATCTCTGCTGCCTACGGAGGAAAACTGTGTTACCTCCCTCCCTTGGAGATGGAGAGGCTACGGCCTCCAAAAACAGGTGAGATCCATCTCATCTGACTTCCAAGCAAGTCTGACAGTGCCATGGTCAACCCCATGCTTGCTATGGGGACTCCTGCTTCCCTCCAGGCAGCAGAGATAGAAGGGAAAACACAACTTCACATAGCGAAGGTGTCCCCACGAATCCCTCACAGCATGCTCAGGTCTTGATTGCAAACACAGACCCCTCTCTCTCCTTACACCCTCCACTCCCCCAGCCCTGTACATTTACATCCCACCCTGGGATGACCTGTGCTGGGCATGGCTGGGCCAGCTCTCCTGCTTGTGTTGTCAGGGACTGGGAAGATAGAGGGGTGGATGGGAGCTCTGAGGCTGGGGACCACAGCGTGCTTCTCCGAGGGCAGTCCCCAGATGTGGTACCCCTCTGTCTTCATATGACTTGCCATAGCAGATCCCCTGATCTTCTCCCATCCTGTGAGCTCACCTATGGTGTCCTGTGATATGTGGGGAGAAACCAGCATGGAAAGCTCTGCAAACTTCCCAGGTGGATCCAAACCAGAACTCCTGACAGCTTTCCTTAGACTTTATAACACCTAATATCATCTACAACCCAGACGCAGCTGCGAGCCTGTTTCATGCTGCCTTGGAAAGCAAAGCAGCCTCAATCACAGGGACAATGAAGGGGCCCTGTCTCCTCTGGTCTCTGGTCCCCCCTTCCCAGGAACAGGAATCCCATTTATTTCTCTCTCAAGCTCCTGGCCCAGCCTTTAGGGCCCTGCCTTCCCACCCTCCTCTGCCGCTTCTCCTGCCTGGTTGGTATAATTAATTTTCGTGCTCTCATACCCTCACTTTCTTGCCAGCACTTGTGGGAAGGGATGTGCAGCAAACTCCCTGCACAGAGGATGCAAGAGGCAAGGCAAAGGCTCAGCCGGCAGGTYATAAAGCAGGCAGCCCTCTCCTCTCGTACTCCTGTAGGCAGAGCAGCCAGGAAACCCACGGAGAGGGTTTCTTTCTTTCTTTCTATTTTTTTTCCCTCTTCCTTTCGTCTTTCCTTTCCCGCCCCCATCAGCAGCCGCCTCCCCAGCCCGTCCCCCATCCCTCCCGGCACCATGCCTCCTGGAACGTCGCAGCTCCCCTCTTTCATGAGCAGTGTGTGGTATTATGACTCCGGCGATGCTGAGCCCTGCCAGCACACCTCAAACCACAGGTATCTGACCCTGTCCCAAGCCCCATAACACTGATTAATGTCCTGATTCACAACCCAATAGGGTCGGCATCATCGGTGGCCGAGATGGGACCCCACCCCACTCCCCGCTCTCTCCTCTCCTCCCTCTCCCTTTGCTTGGGGAGTYGGAGCCGGGGGGGGGGATCCGTTCCAAAAAAAATCACCCGGCAGCAACCGCGGGCAGGGAGCGCGGGAGCTGCCAGCGGCGGCCGGGAGCTGTGCATGGTCGGGGTGCCGTTACAACAAGGCCAGCTCTGTGATTATGGCACATTAAGCTCTCAGTGCGGTGCAGGCAGCTCTGGGGCATGACGTTCTTCCCTGCTCCAGCCAGTCAGCTCCGGCATCCCCACCCCATCTCCCCCTTTTTCTGGGCATGGAGGGGAGACACTGGAGGGCTTGACATGTTGCTCACCTGGAGCTGAGGGCAGCCATGGCCCCTCAGAGCCGTGGGGGAAGGCACGGCAGGGAGAAAAGCTGCGGTGGCTGCGCACGCCCCGGCGGGAGATGAAGGGGAGGGAGGAGGAACAGTYCCCGGAGTGAAAAATACAGGCTGCGACCCATTGCAAGAGGCCAAATCAACACTGGAACACGTTGCAATGGGGTATCCATGCATCTTGCTGTTGGGATAGAGGCATCCTCACACTCCAGAAGTACTGGSTGGTGGCTGGTGGTGGGAGTCCCAACAGAGCCCTGTTTTGAGGCTTTTGATGCCTTGCATGTGACGGGATYGAGCAGGGATCGAGCCAGGCACCCATGGAGTGGGACCTGCTGCAGTGTGGGATCCCTCCCATGGGACCAAAAGCATCAGCTAATCCTGTGTGAGAAAATAAACCAGCTGGGTCCTGTTCTCTGTCCCCTTTGACCATGCCCACGTCCATATGTCTACAATATATTTCTCCCAAAGCAGTGTGGTCTCATCTAAACCACCTCCTACAACCCACAGTAYACCTGAAATGTGTCTAAGCATTATTTGGGGTGGTGTAAGCTGGTAAGAGCTAAAGACAGGCCAGGGAGTGTGCTGGCAGTAAAGCAGCATGGAGGATTGCAGGACAGCACTTCAGCCCTGGCCTGCCTGTTTTTACTTATTAGTGAAGGTAAAGCCCTGTCAGCTGGGAGTTTCTTCAGGCAGTGCCAGTGTCTTGTCTGTCCTCTCTTGTCCAGCCTTCTCCCTGGGCTGGAGGAACAGCCCTGGTCCTCAATACCTCCTCTCCCTTGGCCAGCTCAAAATGAGCCTCTTGCCCCAGCAAAGCACTGCCAGCCCTTGGGATGGGACCTGTCCCCTCCCTGTATGCTTGCACATACCCCTGCCCTGTTCCAGGGTTCAAATACCAACCCAAGGCTTTAAGCTAAGGCCTTGGACCCTCCCCAAAATGGTCTTATCTCCTGCCATCTCATGACCTGTCTTCACTAGAAATATCCTCTTTGTATCCCAGCAAGCCAGAGATATCAGCTTTGCCTTCTTGGGCACCATCTGTTTCCAGCCAGGAACAGGTGATTTGTAGGAGGTGTGGGACCTGTTCCAGTGTCTGTCACACTCCTTTACCCCATCCTTGCAGCAATGAAACTGGAAGAGAGACACAAAATGCTGGCATTTTACGGGTCAAACAACCTTCTCTTCCCAATTCATTCTGCTTTGCATTCTTCTGCAGGCTTTCCGGGAAACACGGGCTTCCCAACCTGATGTTTTTGGAGGCATGAACTACAGATCTTTGCCTGGTCCACTTTCTACAGGGTGTTAACTCTGAACCCTAAGGAGGTACTTCCCAATGGAGTATTCTTCCCTTCCATTTCATTTTAAATGTCCATTTTGAAAGCTGGGGGCTTAAGGCCAGCAGTAGGGTAAGAAACAATGGTGCTACGAAGAGGCAAAGGGGAAAGTGATGAATAAGGAAATTCAGAAGAGAAGCAAAGGCTGCTGCCACAGCAGTGAGACAATGCATAACTGGTTCTTCTGGAGGACTAACAGTGCTGATAATGAAGGCTGGCACTGTCAACAGAGCAGACAGTAGGCTGGAAAAGGAGTTGCATGCCCAGGTCTACTAGGTCTCTGTGCACACCCTATGGACTCTCACCCATGCATGCCCCCCAGCAACAATGCTGATGGCTATTATGCAGCAGATTTGGCTGCATTGCAATTACAGGAGGGATGGGTGTCAGCAGAAAGAGAAAAAGTGGCAAATGGAGGGACGCAGGCATCCACCTAGGCAGGCTGCAAGGGATGGGCTGGCTGCTCCTACTCCACCTCGGCCTCTCCTCCACCCAGCTCTGTTCATGGGATGACAGTCAGTTCACCCTTTGGCTTGGCCATTGTTCTGCTTATCTGGGTAATTCAGAGCCCTTATCACCCCAGGAAGCGCTGAGTCAGGTCAGCCAAGCACATGCCCGCATTGACTTCTACGGAGATCCTCTTTGTGTTCAGACTTGTTGGYACAGAACCAGGGCCGGATCCTTACCTGGGTGCAAAACAAGGGCTGCCTCTGTTCCATTTTCACCAGCTGAAGCACTCTTCCCTCCCCATGCTCCTCCATAAACCTGAGTCATCTTTTGCTGATGACAGAGTAAATTAGGAGTACACAGTAGCTGTGATTTTGAATGGCATGATTTCCCTCTTCCAGTCCTACAAAATATGTGCAAAAGGCACTTAAAGTTCAATTTGTTGATCACACCGGCGTTGTCAATGACACAAAGGGATGCAAGAGCAAAATCAGTATAAAAATTTGGGTAGGAGAGGAGAAAAAGTAAGTAACCATCTATTGCACAGTCTGCTTTAAACACTGATGCTAAATTTGCTCAAATCTCATAGATTCAGACATCATGATTTGGCACCCTTTAAGAATGGACCCAAATCCACAGCTGAATCCAACCCTGTCCTGTGGTTTGAAAAATCCAGCCTGCCAGCATGCTTATCATCCTTCCCCACCGCCACCATAGCCAGAAACAAGAGCGACACTCCCCTCTTTCAGATCCCCCCTCCAAATTGCTCTTGTTTAAATGCTTTCAAGAAGGCATTCATTGCACAAGGCAGCCAGCCACAAAAGAAGCTACTGAAGCATGGCCGAACATGGTTTGGAGAAGCATCTGGAAACTGCGGGCTTGTCATCCGACCCAGATCTCTCAATTTGCAGAATCTTCTCCCTTCCCGTCCAGATGCAACCCAGGGCCAGGAGACCAGGACCAGCATGTGCCAGTTGGGCTTCTCCAATTTACCTTCCGGCTCTCTCCTTATTTCCCTGCAGTGACACTGATTGACATCAGATGAGACTCTCTTGGCCCTTCTGCGCTCCACAGGAACACCACTGATTTACGCCAGCAGAAGGCTCTGGCCCCTTGAGCTTTGTGGTTTCTATGATGAGGTTAAGGCAAATCACAGAGAAAATCTGATCCCAGGAATGAAACAAAAAAAATAACAAACATGCTTCATTGTGGTGGTGAAAGGCTGACGGAGAAACACCAGTCATGGTGGGAAATGAATTGGAAATGAAGCTGGTACTCTGCAGTGGGATCATATGGTGGGATGCTCCGAGACTGTTTAACAATGCTATGGCATGAGTCAGAGCCTTACAGTTATACCCGCACGCTCACTTGTATATACACGTACACATAACCGTTTTGTACCAAATCCTGTGTCGTTGTCAGCTGAGGAAATAAGACCTCGAGGCCCACCCAGGTTCTGTGGGGTGCAGTCTCAGATCATCTGCGGTGGGATGCTCTGCAGCTGAGTGGGTCCCTTGAGGATATGGGGCAAGCTCTGAGATGCACGAGCACCCATTGCTGACATCTAAAGCCAAGCAAGGGAAATCAGCCCTAACCTGCTTTGTCCCYAACCAGTGGCAAGCCGGGGTAAAGAGTCCTGGTAATTTAGCACAAGTGAAAACAAACTACGTCTGTGTTAGATACCGTGCATCAGACCCTCTGACCACCTACTGTATGTGTTTTAGTAACCACGGCTATTTAGACTGGGAAAATGTTCCCACCTCAGTGCCTATCGAGCCATCTCTCTCTCTTTTATCCTTTTCTGGGAAGAACAATAAAAATAAACCATGTTTCCAAATGCACAGAGTCCACCTTCACTCCCCACAAGTCCTCTGTGCCTTTGCTGCACCTACAGAGCAAGAAATACCTGCAAGCACACAGAAAGTCAACGGGAGAGCTAAATCTCAACTCCTGGTCTCCTCTCCTTACTGACAAGACCATTTTAGAGCAAGCAATTCAGTGAGTGTAACCTCGAGGGCACTGGAAGAAAACACAAGCTCAGAGAAAATTTCAGGGATATCAACTCTGACAGGTTAAAAGGCTTTGTAAGCTGATGGCTCTTGATAAGCCAGCAATTCTAGCTTTTGAAGCTCTGTATGTTGGTTGCCTCTTAGCAGTACCACCTCTTATCAGCTCCCTCCCACTTTTATTTTAAATTTTTTTTTGCTGTATTTTTACTGAGCTGAGTGAAATTGCTAACCATGAAAAAGATACGCTACGTAATGTTGCTTTATTGATCTTACTCTTCGAGTGCGGCCAGGAGAAACAGGTCATTTCCTTGTGACCACTCACCATAGCCGGTGTCTCAAAGCTACTTTAACTCTGATTGCTCAATGTCTGAAAGGAGAATTGGTTTGGGATGTAGGAGTCGAGAAGAAAGTCAAGGTAACATTGAGGCAAGGCAGGGGTTTAGGCAATAAAAGTGGGATAGATGGAAATAGCATGTGAAGTTCATGGAAATCAGTCCAGTGGTTTCACTGAATTTTGGAATTTGATTTGTATCTTTGCAAAACAAAAGAGGCTACTGGCTATTTGCTGCTGGAGGAGATCAGGCATTGCCTAATGTGTTTTAATTCACAAGACCAATGAAATGATTGCTCTGCGAGTCAGCCTATGGTTTCCTACAGCTGAGCTGTCTCAGGAGCCCTCGGCTTCACTCTGTCACTAAATAAAGTGGGTTAGAGACCATCCTCAGGTTTTGCAGGCAAGGGAAGCTGTAGTAACATGGTCTGGGTGTTCCAGTCAATCAGCCTTGTCTTTTGGTGGGCTTCAATGTGCCTACAAGCAGTGGTCTGAATGCAGCTCCATGTGCCTTCCAGGCTGGTCAGAAATGCTGATTTCTTTCTGCCTAGCCTTGTGAAAGAAAGGCCAAAGACAGTGACAGAAATGACATAGCAGGCTGTCCTCACGATGGGGAGACRGAGTAGGGGAACAGCACAGTGCAGGAAAGTGTGAACAAAATCAGCTTCAAATGATGCTCCTGGGTCCAGCAATCCCAGCCTTCCTGGGCAGAGCAGGGCCAGGGTGCTTCCAGCATCTGAAACCCTCCTTTTCCTCCTGGGCTAAGAAATGTCCCACTGCGTGTCTGCTACCAGCACCGTTACTGCTCTTAGTGTACGGGGTGGGCTCAGGGCTCTCCTGGGATGCTGCACTCCCTTGAGTGCTCAAGAACTATAAACCAGGTGAATAAATCAAGGCAATGAGATGATGATTAAATAACTTGCTAGTGGTCCTAAACAGCGGCAGAGTCCCCCAAAGCGCCACTGAGTCTCAGTTAATTGATCATTTGTCCTCTGCTACGTGTCCAAGAGATGGTAGTTCCCTACCATCTGCTGCTCCTTACAAAGTGCCTCATCCCTTAACTGGTGGCAAGCATGAGCTAGGTTTTGCATACCACTTACTTCTCTCTTAAAACATACAGAAAAAACCCCATTTAGGTCCCAAGCCAAAGTTCAGTGAAGGGAAGAGAAGGTTTTCTAAGGACACCCAGTGACTTTCAAACCCGTCTTTACAGATGCAATAGAGGCTGCTTCTTGCTCTCAGTGTGGCAAGACCAAGCAGATAAATACACTGAAATGCTTGGGGAGAGGGGAAGGGAGACTGAAGTAAAGATAACATCGAGAAACCCTGATTAGCAACAGGGCAGCCATGTGAAAAATGAGATAACCAGCCTGCCTTGGGTGCTGAGACAGCAACTCCTGTCTCCAGCCCTTGCCCCAGACACTGATCTAGGAGGAGGTCTTTTTCGAGAGGCTGAGTCTCCTTCTGATGAGCTGCCCTTATCTGACAGACGGCTGGCTGATACTCGAGGTCGTTACGGTGGAAAGACTCAAAGACACCAAACACCTTTGGACTTTGAAGGCTCATTTGTTCTGCACTTTGATAGGGTGGGAGAGGTGGGGAGAGGCGGAGGGCTAGGGCAGGATGGCTGTGCTGCCTAGTCCTGCCTGGCTCAACACCTTCCTCGACTTGGACATAGGGGGAATGGTTTGGCCTGATCATTTCACTGTCCCTGCAAGCCACAGACCAGAAAGCAGGTAAGTAGGTACCAACTGTGTTGTATCTCAGCTTGTCGGGGCCACTTCTGAGTCTTGGAAGTCCCTGTTTACATCTGTATTGCTAAATACAAGGGCTGGGTTCTGTCCTCTGGCCCTGACGCCAAGCGGCACAGCACACGTGCTCATGTCTACAAGCCTAAACTCATTTTTTCCCTAAAAAAAGAGTGTGGTCACATCCGATACCCCTGACCTGTGTTTTCCTGAACCATTGCTTGGCACTATCTACAGGACTCATCTGCTCAGACAAAAACTCTGCCGAGAAGTGCGCTAATGATCGGATGGTGTGGCTGATGGAGGGGAGGTTCAGAGGTAGCACGGAGCCTACGATGAGCTCAGCTGCCGGCCCCATGGCTCACGTTGCTCTAGGCGTGTTTATTGCCAAGGAGCAGGAGGTACAACAGGGCGCACAGCAGGCCTGGGATGGGGTGTGCGTCTGTCAGAAGGAGGATTTTGGGGGGCTTTATGCCAGAGTAACCTGACTGTACAACCATGGTGTCAGGGCGAACCTGCACACATTGCTGGCCGCTCATCCCTTCTTGTCCCCACTTCTGTGATCCAACCTCTCCCTCACGTGTCTCGGGGACTCATCCRAGCCTTTACTGCGCAGATGCCATTCACTGACCCAGCAACAAACCTTCTCCTACATTTATTTTCTTTTTTTCCATCTTGGGTTACTTTGGTGCCAGCTCAGTGAGCCGAATCAGCTCATGGAGGGGTGCACACGGTCAGGAGGGAAGGGGGGAGACAGGAGCACAGTCCCTGTGCTGCCGAAATGCCTTGAACCAGGGATGCTGGAAGAGTGAGAGGGAAAAGGGGCAGAGAAGTCTACTTTCTGCTTTGCTGGGTAAAGGGAAAAACATGTGGCCAGAAAGACAGTCCAGCCTTGCAGAAGATTTCAACAACTGAACCATCACCTGAATGCTGTCAGAGGAGTTTGTGGAGGATCAAAGTATGACCTGATAAGAGGGAGCCAACAGTCCAAAATTTTCCATTTTTGAAAATCAGGTTTCTGGAGGTCAATCCAAGCTAAGCCTCCAAAGGGAAAGGAAAAACCCTAAAACACAGAGCCCCTCTAATCACTGGCAAAGGTCAGCCTGGCCTCAGTGGAAATAAAGGGGTTGATGCCAAGCCAGGTACACCAAGCACGAGTTTGGGTGTTTTCTTCCCGTGACACAAGACAGCAAAGCTCAGCCTGACCCAGCAGGTATTCCGCTGGCTGAGTTTCAGCCTCAAGTGTAATTTTTTTATTGCCGCATCGTGAAAGGCGCAACACAAAGATCATCGTTAGTACGCCAGCTCTTGCAAGGCCAGCTGAAGTTTGAGGTGTTACAGGTCGAGATAGCCAAATGATATTGTAACAGCCAGGTAGATGCAGAGGGAGAAAGCAAATTCTCCATGTCGGGGCAAAATACCTTTGATATGGTCTAATCTTTAACACAGGCTGATCCTGTTGAGTTCTTCCTTTTGATCGGGGCTTGCCCTAAGGAACACATTTTCTTTGGGTTTTTTTTGTTGTAATTGAGAGACGCTAAAATTTCACTTACGGCAGGAGCTGAGCAGACAGAGAAACCCCTCTACGCTTGCACTTTTGCAGAGAAACAGCCCATCTGAAAAGGGTGGGGGATCCCTGCTGGCTTCTCCCTTTGATCCAGACAGTGTCAGAAAGTGAGGAGGTTTGGCGAGATCAGAGCTCAAAAGGCTGAGACAAGCCCAGCGACAGCCGTGGGGTCGGAAAGCTGCACAGTCTAGTGAGTACCTAAATACACGCCGGACTTCATCACCCTCTCCCAGCAGTGCGGGATGAGGATGGAGCTGCTGGGCAGCAACGAGGACCAGTTCCCGGGAGGGGTTTAAGTCGGAGGCAGCTGTAGTCCRGCTCTGCTATTCCCTCCTCCTGGTCTTTAGGCACAAAGAAAATTCAACAACTGCAGGGTTTAGCTGGAGCCATAGCTCTGCCACCCACTCCAGGGAGCGGGATTTCCCCAGCCCTATATCTCTGTGCCAGGAGAGGTGCTTTACCACCTCACCCCACGGCGGCTCGGTYGGAGGCTGTATGGTAATAACTGCGATTTAAGGGTTTCAGCGTGATGAGCGTGGTGTCTGTGCCCCCAAATAACTCTCCAAACCAGGGACTGATTTCAACTGAATTTGATCAAGGGGCTGAGAGGTGCTTTTCCCAAGCAGAGGGAAATCCTCCAGCCAGCATCTTTACACCCTAGGACAGTCCCTTATCAGTACACCCAGCCCAGGAAAAGAGACGATATGAGACACACAGCTGCAGGACAACTCTCAGACTCTCAGCATCGTTTTTCAAAGGGACGTGGGAGCACAGGGGGGCAGTGGCAGGGGCAGCAGCTGTCTCTGCTTGAGCTGTCTGGGCTGGGGGTACCCCCTCGCAAGGACTGCAGACACACTGCCCTAGCTGGAATAATCCCACTGATCTCAAAGCACTGCTCCGGGGCTATTTCTAGGAGGTCAGAAACCAAACAACAACTGCCCAGACCTGAAAAACGCACCTCGGATTTCATTTCCTCCAGTCTTGACCCCCTCTGTGCGCACAGTTGCCCTCTTGCTTTTCGCCTTCCCGATGCAAGGAGCTCACACCAAACCCAGCCTGCTCAGGTCAGACTTGCCACCAGGCAGCTGAACTTTTTTTGGCTTGCRTGGGATGAAATCACAGCCCATGCATTACTCTGACGCGGAGGCTTGTTTGCTTTATATTTTGCGGTTGAGTATTTTATAGTCCAGGGATATCTGCTAATCCCGAAGTACAATAACAAAAATCGTATCTTTCATAAATACACGGGACAGGGATGGGCACGCTCCCAAGCGTGTGCGGAGAAAAGAACATTTCAGACATTGTTTCCCTGCACTTGGAGCTTGTCTTTATTTAATGAAGTTAGACAGCTAGTCGGGATTTGCAGGATCTCTATATAGGATTATTTTATTATTATTCTTCTTTTTATTATGGGCCGTATTCTGAGGCAGAATATGATTATATTTCCCTTCCAGCTGTAAATTATTCAACTTCAAATCCTGCCCCTTTCCAGATCCATGAAGATGTGGGTCTGATCAGAGGAGCAAGAGACAAGTCAAAGAGCAAAACACTGACCAGCACCTCCTTAATCCAGCTGCTTTGCTGCCTGAGCACCGGCATCTCGGCTAGTTGGTGACCTGAGAATCACTTTGGTGTGAACAAGAGAGTTTTTCTCATTTATACTGGACCTTCCTACTGGAGATTAACACCAACGCTGGTGTGGATGCAGCTCCCTTGGAAATAGGGGCTGGGATCCTTCTGCAGGTGACCTGGCCAAGCTTGTCCCTGTTTTGGGTTATGYCTGTGAAAAAGGGCTCCAAATCCCCTCCTGACACCCCTTGAATTTCTGGGGCTTTGCTACAGCTTCTCTGCAAAATCAGAGGGAAACTTCAGCATTGCCCAAGCAGCCTGAGCRGGGCCAGGGCTGGGGAACCACGGGCTGCAGCAAACAGAAAGGGTTTGAGACCCGTTCTGCTGCCAAAATGCATCCCCCTAAAGTGCAGCACCTTCTGCAAGGCACTGAGCACTGCTGAAAGGCAAGACCCCCACCGGAAAGTGGAGGTCCCTTTTGCTACCCATTTCACACCCCGCATGGACCTGCTTCCCTGGGTCACGTCGAGCTCAGCCGACTGCAGTTGGCTCAGGCTCATACCCGTTTCCCAAAACGGAGCTATTCTGATCCAAAGCCCTGCAGAAGGCTGGTGGCTTATGATGATGATGATGATGATGATGACGCAGCAGAATATCTCCTCCAGTGACAACTGGGTTGGGGGCTGCTAGGCTGAGACTGGCAGGAGAAGGAAACTGAGTAAAAACCCAAGGGGTCAGCAGAGCAAACCATGGGGCTTTCTGCTGGGAGGTGGGACACGGGAAGTTTTTTCTGCAAGGAGCTCTGGCAGCGCCTTTCAGATAAAACCATAGTGCCTACAATCTTAACTTCTCCCGTGCTCTGCTGATGTCAGACCCTACTTTTAAAGCTCCTTTTGCACACATCTTTTCAAGCACCATGTTTGCAGGGCTATCTGGCTCAGGCCAATCTTGCTTCCCTTGGCCCTTGGACCAAATAGCAGAATTAACTCAAATTTGCCCCTTCACCCYGCCAGGTATCAGGCACAAAGCACTCAATCAACAAGCAAAATTCCCTTCGCTGTTTAAGCAGGTGTTAATCAGGAATATTCCCAGGGAAAWGCTGGGGGAGAAATTCTCTGGATTGCCAGGGGAGTTGGAGGAGAGCAGAGCTTCACCCAGTACTTTACCCCACATCAGAACCGTCTGTCCCTCTCAGCTGCTTCCCTAAAGCGCAGGGCAGGGATGCTGATCTCGCTATGGATTTTGCGTGGCTGCAGGCTCACGGGAGGTCCACGATTTCTGCACAGACACATTTAACTCTGAGAGGACCCACTCCCACAGCATTTTTCCCTGTGCTGAATTTCCCGCTGTGGTTTACAGTTAATGCAGGGACACGCAGCCTGTGTGCTGCAGAGACGTGATTCATCTGCTAGCGTCCTGTCCCATGAGGTACCGGTGACAGAGACAATCAAAGAAACCATTTCCCATCCCTACTTCAGCACTCTTGCTGMAAAAAGTGCCTTTATTACCATCTTTGCCCACTGACCAAAGGAACAACGGGAGTGACAGCTTCAGATTTAGGACGTGTCTTGCTCTGCCCAATCTCAGCATCACCAACTCTCAGATGCAAAGAGCCCAGCAATTAGGGCCACGGCTTTCAAGATTCAAGTCTTCCAGCCTCAGACAGATGAATTGTGCCCTGAAGCTCTGAGCGGTCGGCTGCCTCAGTCTGCGGGAATCCTCCTGACTCAAACCCCACAACAGAGCTTTGCTTTGCTCTGCTGGGGGAGTGAAAGATCGGGTACCACTTTTAGCTTAGCCCAAAGCTGCCACGGAGCCCGTCTCTAAATAAAAGTACTTGCATCTCCATCCTTCTGCAGCTACTTTCATTGATTTTTGCTTGTTGCTTCTAGGAGAAAGGCACTTGGTGACTTCTATTATGGCAGCACATAAAACACACTCAGACCCGCTAGCCAAATATCAAGTATATATATGACCCTTCTTATAGTGTAGCTACCAAGACATCACCGTGCTGAAACATGCAGTCAATACCATTCCGTGTTTTCAAAGTTCATTTAAAAATCAAGTTAGTTCGGGAAAGAAACAACAACAGCAAAAAAAAAAAAATCAGGCTCTAGGCACCCTGCAAGTTGTTCCCTGCCTCGCAAGTTGTTGTACAGTGGGATGACATGGGGCTGACCTTCTTATTCCGCCTAAGTGGATGCCAGAAGGGACACACAACATCTCTGCAGCCCCTGAATTGTCAGGACAACTTTTCAAACCTTCTGGCAACTCCTTCAGCTGTCAATAATGGGTTTGAAAAGCAAGGGAAGTGTCTGAAACATGCACTTCAGCCTGGGCCTAATTAAACCAAACGGGGTTTCTAGCGGCGGGACCCTAAATCAGTACAGGAGGGGATCAGGCTTTTGGAAATGCAACAGAGCAAATACTCTTGTGCATTCCTCACCAAGCCCTTCCCAGCAAATTTCCCTGCTTTCTTGCCCCTCTGTGATTCTGGCAGAGCTATTCCTGATTTATGCCCAGGTCCAGCTCGCCCTGAGCCGGTGCACRGGGCACGCTCAGCTCCTCCAGCCATGAGCCCCTGTCGCCCAGCAGCGCTGCTGAGCAAATCGCTTGTGATCTGAAAGTGTCTGTTGTGATGGGGGTATCAAAAATAAAATACCCACTGGGAACATGAGACAGCTGACACTTGGTTCACTGGCTGGTCCTCTGCACCTTCTGGAGGTACTGGGATGTRCTGGGAGAGGGGAGTAAACCGGGAATGGGCCTGGAGACGCACTCTACAGCCTCGCCTGACTTTTCTGGGTCCTGAAGTTTGCCGAGCTCCAGTCTGGCTGTTTCACGAACCTGATTTTCACCGGTACCAACAGAGACACCAAAGCTAGCAGGAATTTTGGTGCTGACTTCAGCGGCAGCAGGGCTGTGGAGGTGGGGAGTAGCAGGTGCTACAGGACCTACCCTGTCATGATATGGCCCCAAAGTTAGACGTGGTCACGGAGATGCTAATCCAACCCCAGAACAGGGGGGAAACCTTAACCGTCACTAAAACCTCAACAAATCTAGAAGTGGTCCTCCCAATTTCCCCAATTTTCTTTGGGATTTGAAAGGTTTATTTATGCTTAGAGATAGAGCAAGACAGGGATGGACTACAACACTGATTGTTTTCCAAGGGGCTGCTTCTTCTCATTTATCGATGAGATGTTTCCCTCTACCACGATGCTGGACGTGTGGGGGAAATAACACCCCTACCAGCCCTGCACAAGGTCCCCAAGCAGTCTCTACCAAACCCAGGGGACAGGGCCCAGGGTGATGGTTCCTGGAAGGTCAGGGAGGACCTGGCTGGAGCCAGGGTCAGGGTGAACCCACCCTTTCAAACACATCTCTATCCCTCATGGAAAGCAGCCACCGCTTTAGGTGGTGGCCGTGCCCCTTCCTACACCAGAAGGCACTGAGAAGCGGCCAGCGGTGGTGGTGATTCCAGGGATGGAGAAAGCAAGGAAAGCACACGTCAAAGCAGCGTGCCCAGCAGTGGGTTAATATCTGGTGGCCGATTCTATATGACATTTCCCTTCACTTCTGCAGAAGGGCTTTGGAGACCACTTGGGGCTGCAGAGAGGGGTCTGTAGATCTTAGCCCATTCCCCATCACCACCATCAGGGCAGTTTTGACAGACTTTAGCCCTTTTTGCTACCTCTGAAAAGATATTCTGCCTCGGTGTGTGCAGGAACAGGTGAAAACAGCGTCAGGAAGCAAAGGGTTAATACTACTTTCATGCTCCTGAGTGTAAACTGTCTGCAAGCCCTGCGCTCTAAGGTCCTCTCCAAATTTAATCCCAAAGAGGAAGGCACTGTTTCGCTGAGATTAAGCAGATTTGCAGATTAAGAAGATTACATTACAATTAAATTTGTCATCTTGGGGAGGGRGGTGGATGAAAAAAAGGAAAAGAAAAGGAAAAGTTGCCTTTTACCCATGGGTGTCCTTTAAATTATCCCCCAAACGCTTTCCCCAGACCCCTGTCAAACTGCACGCGTTCCTGTCCGGAGGGGTTTAAAAGTGATTCAAACTCTTCGGGAAGCACAGACATTTTAATTTCATCTGGTGCAGCAACTCTTGAGACCAACTGCACACACTATCTGCCAGCGAAATAAACCACTGGGCTGAAAAAAAAAAAAAAAAAACCAACCAAAAACAAAACAAAACAAAAAAAACCCAACCCAGCGCTCTGCCTTCTAAATCCTTGATACAGTAAATTACTCATCAAGGAAACAGCCGYGCAGATCGTTCAAGAATGCGAAGGGAAAAGATTGAGGGACTCACCAGAGCGTAGACTGAACTCAACACGGAGCAGCAGAGGATCAAACCCAGGCTGTGATAAACCAGATATGATCCCATATCCAAGAGGCTTCTTCCAGCATCCAAGCTCGCTCAGGGAAGTCGGAGGACGAGAGGTCTTCCAGCGCTCCGGTTGCAGATGATTTCTCCTTCTCCTTCCCTCCCGCCCCCCCACCCCCCCTTTCCAGAATTTGTGTTTGTTTGATTGTTTGTTTGTTTCCACAGTTTTAGCCAGAAAGGCACATGACAAGAAACCCCGGTCCTTTGCTTCTTTTTCTCATGGCTGGAGATCTGGGCAGCTCCCTAAATGCAGCCGAGGAGCCCATGTGAAGCGGAGCAACTTCGCTCCCTTCAGAGCTGCAGCCCCTGGTGCTGTTTGTTTTCCGTGTGCATCTGTCTCAGAGCAGAAAAAATCACATCCATATGTCAAAACTGCTCTTCTGTTTCCTTTTTATGAGGCAGTGGGAAGTTCAAATAATTTCTTTGTCAAACGCAAACACACAGAAAGAGGGAGAGAGAGGGAGGGAGGGAGGGAGAAGGCGAGAGAGGGGTGGAAGGGGTGGGAGATTGGAGAGGGTGGGGGAGGCTTTTAACCACTGCTTTATTTTTAGATCCAGTAATTTTATCTTTTGGGTTTCAGAGGGTTTTGGAGGGGGGGGAGAAAAAAAAAAAAAGGCTTTTTTTTTTTTTGTCTTCTTTTTTCGGCATGCAAACAAATCGCAAAGTCGAAAGTTAAAAAAAGCGAAAACTTGGAAATATTTTCACTTAGCAATTACCTTTTCGCAAACAGTGGTACTCTGGGGGATTTTTTGCTTGTATATCCCGGCGCGTTTCAGCTCCACAATAGGTTTATTCTGCCAGCCTTCCAGGTTGCAGTGTGTTTTAGTTACAAATAGGGATTTTTGCTTCTCTCTCCCTCTCTGTCTCAAAGGATCTGCAGTTTCAAAAAGCCGATTGAGTACGGCATGAAAGCGTGGGGCTGAAAGATCGCCCCCCCCCACCCCCGCCACCCCCTTTAAGTAGTTTATTTTAGATTTTTTTTTTTTTTCCCCCGCGGCAAAAACACTTTTCACTTACTCCGCGAAATGTTCTGAAATCCTCGGGGTTTGGGGTGGGTTTTTT
>JAYKAV010000755.1:344766-359926 GCA_035582835.1 Phoebastria nigripes
GGGGGGGGGGAGAGATGCGGATGGGGGTGCTGAGGGTGGGGGATTTAAAAGCAGTGAAGCCATATCCATCCCATTTTCCCTCATCTGCAGGCTAATCTCAAATCTGTTTTTCAAGCTCTTGCAGCAGGGATTAAAAAGATATTGATTGGGGAGAGGGGCTCAAGAAGGAGGGGGGGGTGGGTGGTTTGAGAGGGCTTCCTTGGGGAATCCCTGGGCGGGTATTTCCACCTCTGCTGGGGTTTGTTTCATGGGGTCTGGCCCATTCCACTCGACTGAGGGGGGGCTGGGGGTGGGAGAGCCCCTGTCCCCAGGGGAGCCGAGCATCTGTGTGTGTTTAAGTATGGGGCGGACCGAGCAAATATGTACTCAGGGCTCTATAGTCTTTCTGAGAAGGAGGGGGAAAAAAAAAATCCACTGCAAAGTTTCAGGGGCCCCATCGCAGCTCCCTTGCTGTTTTTTTTCCTAGGAGAGAGGGGAGAAGCAGGGGAAAGCCTCGTATATTAAAATGCCCCCACCTCCTGCCACTACCAGGAGGAGGAGGTGGTGTAAGTAAACCAGGATCCGATACGGTTTAGGGGATGGCCATGTCCGGGCTTTGGTCCCCCATCTGTATCCAGTCCCCCATGTGTGGGGTGCGGGACTGCACCGGGGATGCCTCTGGGCTGGTTTTTCTCCCCCAAATCATTTAATGATTAAAGGCAGATACTACTGAACTGCTGAAGCTGCACAAGAAGCAAATTGTTCCCTCCATCCAGCCCAGCTTGCCCAAGAAGCACAGCCGGGAAAACTGACTCTGGCCGCGTCTCGCTCTTGTGGCCACCAAGACTATGAGGGTTGTTTTCCTGGATCCCCTTTATCCACAAGCAAAATAATCTCACACCTCAGGACTCCCTAGATCCAAAGTCAGCCCCCATGCCAGGTGTAGCAGTCAGGGCATGATTCATTTMTCCCTGCCTGTTCCCTTCTGGGAGGATGGGAAGTGCAAGGGCTAGAGTTATTCTTCAAAGGAATGAGCATCAAATGCACTGCAGCMAAGTCTAAAGGTGGGTTTCCCCAGGTGGTAGCTGTAACCCTCCTCCCAAACTACTCAATGCAAGACACAAGTAAGGTCAGACAAGGTGCTGCCCCACAACCCCATCCCTCTCACRGCCATAAGAATTAATCTAAAGTTCAGTTCACAACTCAGCATCACTCATGGAGATTTTTGCCACTGCTGCGGGTGAGCTCAGATCCACAGGAGACGTCTCCTTGGATGCCACCATGCTCATCTCATCACCTTCTTCTCTGGGCAGAGCAGGAACGCAGGACAGAGCTGAAGAGTAGGACTGTATGGGTGGTTGATACAGATGTCTTCTAAAGTCACAGTGAATCATGTCCGGGGACTCCCAGTACCAGAGGTGGACATGTGAGCATCTTCACCATTCACGTGACCCCAAAACAACCTGTCCAGTTCTTTCCCCAAATTAAAAGGGTCCCTGTCTTGACTTGCGGGGTGCAGACAATCGGGCCCTGCAGTTTTAGGCCCTACCACCCTTGGAAATTTTGATTTATGCAAGGTCAGACAAGAAACAGCTCTGCTGCTCTAGGGTATTTTTGAGCAGGTGCTCCAGGAAAATGCTTTTGTCATCTCCCATCATCCCCAAATGCTGGGGGAATGCCATCCGCCCTGGTTACAAGAGGAGCCTTTCTCTCTCTACAAACTTCAGAGGGCGAGATGAATTATTCTGCACGTCCAGATGCCTGCTTTCGTTTGGGATGATGCATGCGAGTGTGTGAGGTCCCTGCTTGGAATTCTTCCCACCGGAGGGCTCCATTCTCCTTAGCAGATCTGTCCCAGGCTTATATTCCTATCAAGGCAAAGGTAATTTGGACATCTAAGTTTTGTTTTGTTTTTCTTTCAGATTCTATCCATGAACGTGTGTATAATGAACCAAGAAGGAATGCGGCACTAAAAGAAGCCTTTGTAACGTTGCTATTTTAAGGAGACCCTTGGGGATGGCACGGGTTGAAATGAGTTTCTCCAACATCTTACAACAAACCTCTCCAAATGTTTAGATCCTTCTACTGATGTAAAACAGCATTTAAAAAAAAAAAAAAAAAAGCATAATCGATTTAAACTGGCTAAGGTTTTGCCCAGAAATGATCGCTATTTTGAATAGGCTCCGTATTGTAGCTAACTTTTACACAGCTGAATAATAAACCTCTCCTCTCCCCGGGTTGTTTTCTTCCCAGCTGGGTGAACACTTCCCTTCTGCAGGAGCTGAAATCCCATGCTGGATAAAAACCCTCCTGTTCTTTCTCTCCTGGGTCACTCAGGTTCAGTGAAACATCACGACTTATGTCAGCCGAGGCCATTGACTGGGGAGGGAAAGGTCTGACCCGGATGGCGTGGCAGCCATTCTGCAAAAATCCCTTGTTGTGTAAGTCGGTCCGATGACCGAGTGTCACAGAGAGTGAGATGGCCTTTCCTGCCTTGTTTCCACTTGGCTATTCCTCATGGGTTTTATGCAAAGTCAAGGCCAAAATATATACAAGAAGGACCTTTGGCCAAGTCAGGTTTGTGCATCRAGCCAAATGGCCATTATGGATTTCCGGCCATATTCGCTGTATGTTTTATACGTGTTGCAAAGAAGAGAGTTTTGAGATCACCGCTTTCTTTTAATGTGAGCAGAGAGAGTAAAAAGAAGGCCTGGTACTTCAGGCCTGATGCTGTTTGCACAAGGCTGAAGTCGTAACTGTTGGCTGAGATGACTGTGAAAGTGATGTGTGATGGCTTCTTTGTTGGCTCTTAAGGGAAACAGCTGCTCTGGGTCTTATGGTCAAAATCCAAGGTGAAAAGCTCTGTCAAAGCAAAATGAAAATACAGATGAGGGTCCTGAGGGTAAGTCATGAGCCCCTCCATAGTTTAGTTCTTGGTGCCTCAGTTTAGCTGTGGTGCAGTGTTACCATAGCAAACAGCCCATATTGTTATTGCCAGTGGAGGTCAGGATCTCCGCATCCTTGCCATCAAACATCTCTGTGACCTGGATGAGACTGTCCTACTTCAAAGCTCCTTATGCCTTGGATAGTCTTGCCTGAAGATCTGCTTTGTGGGAAAGGAAGGACAAAGCTAAACATTCAGCCCAAAAATCAATGGCTCTGTTGAAGTCTCCTTGAAGGGGGACAGTGGCTTTCAGGTCATCAGAAACGAGGTGTGAGAAAAGAGGTGGAATAGAGGAAGCTGTTAGAGATGAGTTTATGGAGACAGACTCAAGATTAGTGACACCTAAAAGGTGCCACAATGCATTGAAAATGCTATTTTAGATGTTCTCACTCAGTAGCATCCAGACCAAACACAGACCAAATTTGCTAAACTGAAAAAGGGGTTTGKTTTTTTATCTAGCAGTTTCTCCTGCAGATGCTATATTTGGCCATACTGCATGACCAGGCATGCATCTGCCCGTCATTATCATAGCTGTGGTGAGTGGAGTTCAATCCAGTTGGCGGCTGGTCACGAGTGGTGTTCCCCAGGGCTCAGTATTGGGGCCAGTTCTGCTTACTATCTTTATCAATGATCTGGACGAGGGGATTGAGTGCTCCCTCAGTAAGTTTGCAGATGACACCACGTTGGGCGGGAGTGTTGATCTGCTGGAGGGTAGGAAGGCTCTGCAGAGGGATCTGGACAGGCTGGATCCATGGGCTGAGGCCAACTGCATGAGGTTCAACAAGGCCAAGTGCCGGGTCCTGCACTTGGGGCACAACAACCCCATGCAATGCCACAGGCTTGGGGAAGAGTGGMTGGAAAGCTGCCTGGCGGAAAAGGACCTGGGGGTGCTGGTCGACAGCCGGCTGAGTATGAGCCGGCAGTGTGCCCAGGTGGCCAAGAAGGCCAAYGGCATCCTGGCCTGTATCAGAAATAGTGTGGCCAGCAGGASTRGGGMAGTGATCGTGCCCCTGTACTCGGCACTGGTGAGGCCCCACCTCGAATACTGTGTTCAGTTTTGGGCCCCTCACTACAAGAAGGACATTGAGGTGCTGGAGCGTGTCCAGAGAAGGGCAACGAAGCTGGTGAAGGGTCTGGAGCACAAGTCTGATGAGGAGCGGCTGAGGAAACTGGGACTGTTCAGCCTGGAGAAGAGGAGGCTGAGGGGAGACCTTATCGCTCTCTACAACTCCCTGAAAGGAGGTTGCAGTGAGGTGGGGGTCGGTCTCTTCTCCCAAGTAACAAGCGACAGAACAAGAGGAAACGGCCTCAAGTTGCGCCAGGGGAGGTTTAGATTGGATATTAGGAAAAAATTCTTCACCGAAAGGGTTGTCAAGCATTGGAMCAGGCTGCCCAGGGAAGTGGTGGAGTCCCCATCCCTGGAGGTATTTAAAAGACGTGTAGATGTGGTGCTTAGGGACATGGTTTAGTGGTGGACTTGGCAGTGCTAGGTTAACAGTTGGACTCGATGATCTTAAAGGTCTTTTCCAGCCTAAACRATTCTATGATTCTATGATTCTATCACCAATGTGAACGATGCAGTCAGATGAAGTGAGATAAATTTTGGGCTTCTTTTGTCAAGCAGAAAGGAATCCATCTGAATATCAGGATGGGTAGGCTGTTAGACCTAAGTGGGTCTCTGTCCCGCTCTTTCCTACTGCTTCACTCACAACCTTTCAGACAGTCACCACTACTCTCAGCCTTCAAAGTAGGGTTTCCCTGGGAGATCTTCTCCAGAAAGCCAACCCATCTTGGCATCAAGGCTTCCAGGGGTGGCAGATTAYGTCCTCACTCAAGGAACAGGACTGCCCTGCAAGTGAGTGAGACAAGGAAAATACACTTGTTTTTCCTATACAGCCTGAATGAACAACCAATGAATCCTCATGAAGAACTGAAGGGGAGAGTCTAAACTGTTAAAACACTTCCTAGAACAATATTTTGGTTTTCAGCAGTTTTCTTTTCTGTTTTGTTTTGATTCCTTCTAAACCTTGCTTCCCTGCCTCCATGTGATAGGAAATCAACCTAAGCAAAAATATTAATCTTGGTCAAAAAAAGATTTTTATATATAGGATAAATCTAAAAATAAATTTAAAAAGTAGCTTACTTTTCTCTGTAAAGGCTTTTTATCTCTCTAGGAAGGAGTACGCAGGACCGCTTGTGATCAGAGGTGGAGTAAAGAGACTGTACACCTCTTCTAACACTTCGTGGTAATGGTTTACAAGGCGGCGTAGCCACCATGTACCATGTGTGTTTTCTTTCAGGCCTGTGTCCATTCCTGAGCTATTATCCAGGGACTACAAACATGCTAAAAGCTTTGTGTGCTGTATACAGGAGGACAATGAGATGGGACAAAAGTCTGATGAACCTGAAATTCATGGGATGAGGCATCTGTGTTGACTTCCATCTATCACCTTCATTCTCAGTGGTAACTCCTTCCGGTGAGAAATGTATGCCTGAGACCTTGAATGTCTCCAGTCAACAAGGTACCTCTATCTGTGCATATGGAAATTGGGCAGGCTTGGGAGGTGGCGCATACAGCCACTGGCAGCTGGAGTGGTGAACGAGGAGGTTTCTGGGTCATGCCATGGGGTTCTGGTCTGGGTAGCTGGGAGCGAGTCATCTCCACCAGGTTGGGTGCCCTGCATGAGAAGATGCAGAAAGTGTTGCAGAAGGAGGATCACAGGGCTGAAACTCTGGTTTGGGAGAAGAGGGAGATGAGGCATGTGGGGTTGAGGGCTTGGTTTAAGGCAGACAAAGGAGTGTTAGAGGTGAAGAAGTGATCTCCCTTGACAACAGTCAGATCCAGAAGCGTTTTCTATCTTAAAATTCATTAAGCAGGCCAGGTGAATAACAGCTGGGCTAGCAAAGAAACCAGCAGCAGAGACAGTAGCCAGTGGCTTCAGGCAGTGACCTTCATCTGAAATGAAGCTGTACTCTTCAATTTTTCGTTATGAAGCAGGTTCGATTCAGTCCTTTTTGAGCTTTTGTGAGCACTTCTGTGAAACAGGACTGAGGGCACGCAGCTAGGTCATGGACCGTCTTCCTAAGCAATGGGTCTTGGCCTCCATTTAGTTGCATTTTTGTAATGATGAGGGGATACGGGTGCCTGTCTCCCAGCCTCTCCTCTTCTAGGCAGCCCTGGAAATGCCAGCCTTTGGTGAACTCCTGATGAGGAGGTGGGACAGATAGGCTCTGCAAAGAATCCTGGGCTCTTCTCTTGCTCTCCTGTTGCTCTCCTTGCTGTAGGCCTGACCTGAGCTGATGCTATGAGCCTGCGTGGACATGGGCAGGATGAAGATCAGAGTCTGGGCTCTGGAGCAGGAGTAGGACTGGGAAATGCAGCTCTAACTTGCACCATCTTATGTCAATCCCTCAGTCTTTGTGCTGGGCAGAAGTCATCAGCATTTAGCACTGTCTGTTCTACTCCTTCATCCCTCTGCTGTGGGGAGAAACTGGTGGGTAAGCGAGCACAGCAAGGAACAGGGTGAGCATTGAAACTCGTGTCTTTACCAGATGAGATTTCCCCCATGCTGGTGACTGATTTGCCTTTCAGGTCATTCACCACAGCTTTATCTTCCTTGCAGAGCAGCAACTGATGCCACTTCTGGCTTGTTCACTTTTTCTTCCTTCCTAGGGAGGGTCTTTTGTGATTTACCAGCTCCATCTTTCAAAATAGCAACATGAGTTGAGAGGTTTTACACTAGATTTCACATGTAGTTACCCTGTCTGCTGCTCATCACAGTTTAGCAATTTCAGTGATTTCTGCACGCCACTGAACAATGACATTCCCACCCTAAGGGAGAAGCAAGTGTCTCAAGCCTGCCTACTTTACTCCATCTGCACAAGGTCTTTTTTTACTCTTTAAAAATTATTTTTCCCTCTCCCCCTCCCCTGCCAGGTGCGTGACAGACTGGATGTCTCTGGGCTTGAATCAAATTGTCCTTTTTTCATGTTGCTACCCAACACACAGTCAGAACCAAGAACAAACTCCAGTTTGGAGGTGAGCAACAAAAACCCCTCTGAAACTGCCAGGGGCTGAAACAATTTGGCAAGCTTTGCAGAAGAAAACTGCCAGCATGGAACGATGAGATGGAAGCATTGCTTCAACAGAAGAAGCTCTGATTAGCAGATTATCGCTTAAGTGATGTTGATCCCAGCCACGCTGCCTTCCAAATGAGCCCTTTCACAGCTGCCAGCTGCACCACGGAGTCATGCATGTAAATAAGTGGGCCAGATCCTTTGCTGGCATGGGTCAAGGCAGCTTTGATGGACCCTCGTGGAGTTACAACAGCTGGAGAAGTCTGGCTGTAAGGGGAGTCTGACTTGCTTCTCAAACTTCTTGGAGAGCTCGTGGATGAGAGAGCCTGAAACAGAGCTGCCTGCGTATTACGGGATGGGACAGCTTCTCCCGCTCCAACAGCATCAAAACCACAGCACGCTACAGCTGCAGGGACCCTCTAAACTTTGATTATGTCCAATTACTACTGGACAAGGTGTTCTTTGTAAGTAATACTTATTTTTTTTTATCGCAAATACGAGACTGAGCTAGGAGACTCTGCAGCAGTTGCTGTAATGTGCTCAGAGCTAGCGTGCACAGAGCCTGTGCAAAGTGGGATGAAAGAAGCTGGGATCGCCTTATCACTAACTGTAAGAGAGATCCTTGCTGAGTCAGATAGGGGAATGATGAGGGATATTTTTTTTTTTACAGTTGCYGAGCTTGTAACCTGTTCCCTGGGACCATAAACCAGTATATAATGTCTTGCTCTCATAAAGCACTATTTATCTCTGATGAGTCTGTTTGGCTGAGCGTGTGGGGAGCATGTGAGGGACTGTCATGAACAGCCTTGGGGCGAGCTTTCCCCAGAGTTCACAGTCCATTTCAGCTCTGATAAGCGTTCAAAGGTGATGGCCTGAAACCTGCAGAGCTGGTGGCGAGGGGGGGAAACAAGCTCTCTTTGTGTGGCTGTTSGAGCTTGCTGCTGCACACCAGAGACAACGCAAAGCCGCAGCTTGCCGGGATGTCTGTGCTCAGTRCATTGAATGAAATCTTTCATTCGGTTCCCCAAACAGTCTAGGAAGATCCTCAACCTTTGTCCTGAACAGGACTGAAGCCCTGTCCAGGAAAACTCTGACCACAAACGTCAGTGACTTCAAGCTCTGGTAATTTTTAGGTTGTTGGGTTGAGTCCTGGTTTGTCAGCATAACCTTGCTGTAGACTTGGACTTTTCAACCTAGAAAAGAGGGTAGTGAAGAAGAGGAGGGTGATAGGTAGGAGATAGATCTGTGAAAATCACGAAGAGGGCCACCGGGAAATGGTGATTTGGTATCGCTCCTAATAAAGAGATTAGGAATGCGGGACTGAAAATTTCGGGGTAGGTGCAAAGCAAAMAAAAGGAGATGGCTCTTCATGAACAGGTGGTGAAGCTATGAAACTTGCACAGGATCTTGTTTGCATGGATGCAAAATGTGATTAGACGAGTTAACAGAAGGAAAAAACATTCAAGACTTTTAAACATTAATGTTACGTCTGTGCCCTAGGAGGTCTCAGTGTTAGGGGTTACTGAGGGCTGGGAAGGTACGTGGGAAACCATCAGTACATGTTCACGCTGTTCTAATGGTAGTTATTAGTAGTACTACTAGTAGTTGTCAATACAGCACCCTGTTCAGTCATTATCCATCATGAGTGCTGTTGGAGATGGGATACTCTGGTGGGTAGATTTGTCATCTGAGCCGTTCTGGGGAAAAAAAAAAAAAGAACAAAAGGAGATTTTCCAGTCACACAGATGGCAAACTCAGCCCCTCATCAAGTCCATCCCTCTCTGAAAGACTGGTCTTTGGAGAACTGTGAGCAGGGACATGCTCCCGGTCCTCCGTGCCTCCTGTCCATCTGCACTGCCACTCCTCCAGCAGCCCACGGACCACGTGCGGTCAGTCCCTCTGGGTTTGCCCCAGCCCATGCGTGACACCCCGCTGGCTGCTTAGCTGGAAAGTCAGGGCTTGGAGGGGTAGGGTAGCCTGGCAATATTAAAAGATGTGGTCTCAGGAGTCATCCCTTTCTTCCCTCTCCCTGTGTTTTGGCAGGACCAGTCTGAATCTGACTCCGACTCCTGCTCTCCGGGACGGGTAATCTCAGCATTATGTCTGCTCTCACAAAGCCTGGAGACGGTCTTGCGAGGTGTCCTGAGAGTCATGGAGCCTGTTTACGTTGCTTGCCTCTGCCATCAAAGCCTGAAGCGTTGCCCCTGATTACCACAGCACTGACTCCCCTCTTGAGGTGTGAGAAAAGCCTCTAATTGAAAACAAGGCTTTACCTCTTGATTTGGAGGCTTGAGTGYCTGAAAATCTGCTGCTTCTCATGGTTGGCTTGCTGCTAAAAAAGGTTTAGCTGCATTTTGGTGTTCAACTCACGTGGCTTTTGTTTCCAGCTCTTGAACTTCCTTATGCCTTTCTTTCATGCACAGAGAAAAGGCTTGGCTGGTCTTTCAGTCCTTACAAAGTCTCCTTTATCAAAGTGGATGGCGTTAAAAAAGTAATCTCTGATTGAAGCTTCCAGCCTGCATCAGGCAAAATTGGGGAAAAAAAAAAAACAACATATATTTTCAGTGTCAATCACTGCAGACTCAATGAAGTACCCAATTATTTTAAGCAACACATGATTATGGGCTATTTTCCTACTGTCCTGTAGCATAAAGTCTGAAAGAAAGCATCCTGGGGTACAGCAATAAAATAAAAATACCAGCACTTACATACTAGAAGAAACACAGTAAAATTCAAGCTGGTCTTGCAGAAGTAGAGGTAATATCTTTCTCTCATTGTGATTTGTTAGCACTTCATATAACTATTTTATTTTAAATGGAAATAAGAAACGAAAGCATGGAAGAAGTGCCACCAGCTACTCGGGACAGATTTTTAAACTTAATTTACACAGTAATTTCTGTGTAAGTTTTAATGAGCAGCTCTTCTTTTCTTTGTGTGTATTGTTTTGTTTTGTTTTGTTTTGTTTTGTTTTGCTGTTGTTGTTGTCCTGGGGATCCAGGCAGAGTAAAATAGGGTCCCATTTCCCCTTTGACTGTAGGACTGACTTTGCCTTTTAGGTAGGACTTGCCATAGGGCTTGGTGGGAGTCAAAGCTGGGGAGTGGGACGTGACCAGAAATCACCGAATCCTTTGTATTCCCCATCTGCACAGTTCACCAGGGGCTGGTGGAAGTTGTTCTGAGTGTTGTCTGGACCAGGCTGACACATGCCCAAGCTCCCTATGCCACCATTGCCTCCAGAGAATGACTCTCAAACTTGGCTCAGGAAGGATACTCCAGTTGGGCAAGCTGTACAGCTCCTTGGGAACGCTGTGTCCCAGATCATGAGCTCTCCTTGTGGTGGTGTCTCCAGGGTGAGGAAAAGGAAGGGGCTCTTTTGGCTGGTGTCCCTCCCTGAACACAGTTTCTGCTTTGTGGGCTCTTAGTCCTGAGTTTTTCTTTAGCCTTTTGGTCAGTGAAACAGCAAATACCAGCTGGCTCTGGTACAACAGAAACTGCTTCTGTGATGCTGCTTGTGGGTGTCCCATATCCCACCTCTCATCCTTAAAAAACCCTCCTCACTTGCCTGGGTTGTACCTCATTCCCACCTGATTTCCAGACCTGAAGAAGTCACCACACTCCCAGTGCCAGCTCTGTCCTTATTCACACATCCAACTACTAATGGGAAACCGATTTTACCTGCCATGGGAAGTCTTGCAACAGCCACAGGAGCTTTGTCTCAAAAACCAGTAGCAGGGCTGGTGCAAGAGGGATGGCCCAAGATTATACAATAAGGCAGATTTTTAGATAGGCACACGCTATTCTCATAGACCATAGATGCGATTGGAAAAATGTGCAAATATTTTAACAGAGAAGCCTGGAAGGAGGTGTTCAGAAAACAAGACTGAAAGCAGTGCTTGTGGGCTGAAAACCTTTGTTTTTTCTATTCATATCATATAGTCTCATAAGAGAAACCCCCTTTTCCATCAGTCTCATATTTATCAGAAAAGTTCTATGTTTTTAAGAGCATATGATGACAGTTTCTCTGAAGTAGTAAACATGAGAGGATCTGTGCAGGGACAGAGACTTCCTGCCCCTCCTTGGATGTTGCCAAGTCACTGAGCCTTCTGCACAACAATTTTGCAGTTAGGTCATCATTCTGTGCATTTTTTTCAACATAAAACAACTCTGGTTTTATTTTCTTAGCTAATGAAGCAAAATGATTCTTTTCCCCTGCAAGATCAATGCGATGAACGATGGTCCTCTTGCATCTTTGTTAAAAGCTACCCCAAACTTCGCCATTCCTCCTGTTTTCCTCCTAAATAAAAATGGAGAAACTTGGAAAATGACAGTGGCAAAAGAAGAAGAACAACATTACCAATTCTCTCAGTTGGGGCTAAGTTCATGAGAAAGCTGGCTTCCTGTTGTGCTGAAGGTGCGCTTTGCAGGGAGGAACCAGAAGAGCCCATCTCCTCCCCTCCCACCCTAATTCTAAGCTGAAAGCGTTCAGAAAGACAGCACTGGGCAGTCTCGCTTCTACCAAGTGTCAGAAGATGACAGTCAGCCAAAGATTGTTCTGAAACATGTTGGTATGGAAGAAAATAGCCTTCATTCAGTCCAGAATGGAGATAAAGTTGTAGCATTTGAGAAAAGGATGTACTTTGCTTGAGAAAGTGGGATGTCATATCTGCCAACACTACTGATGTCCAAGGCATCTCAGGTGTAACCAGGCACCTATGTTGAACCAACTGACCCAGGACCCTAAAGTTAAATGAAATGACTTCTACCTCTAAAATCAGGAAAGATGAACCTGAACCCTGCATACTAAGGAAGGTCTGGAATTTATTCTCTCCCCAGTCCTGAGTTTTATATATAAAATGGGACTTTTTGATATAGAAATAAATATATAAAAACTATTTACATTTATAAATATATAAAATGTATTTAAATATATAAAGAAATATATATAAAGAAATTAAAATATAAATAAAATACGTAAAAAAGAAATTAAAAACTATAAGAACACTGCAACCCTGATTTCTGCTCTGCTCCCCCTGCTCTTCATTTGCTCATCTTTCTTGAGAGGTAGGTCTAAAAGTGAATTATGTCAACTGGTGAAGAAGCATCATTTCTCCAGGCCAAGTGTAATGACCAGAATATGACATTGCTGCTGAAACAAAAAGCACCTGTCCCTCGTTGAGAAAGAATTGATTATGACCTAGAAGTGATCACTAGGACTGGTATCTTAAATTTCTCCTCTCACCATATAAATGGGACCTGCAATTTTAGGGGAAGGACACCATGTCACTGGAAAGAGCCACAGTGCTGCAGAGAGGGACGTGCCTTGTAGCAGCGTTGCTTTCAAACGTGGTTCTGCTCATTTTCTTTCCCTCCGCCATTGCTCTTCACTGCATCRTCTCTCTTTCTCCACGACCCAGCCAGCAGCTCTCAGAAAAAGCCAGCCCGTATCCTGAGGAACGTGGGGTCATGACGTTGAAGAAAGATGTTCCAGCAGATGAGATCCAGGATGGACCGGTGGGGATGGGATGGTGTGGAGTCAGGAACAAGAGGTGGGAACCGCTCTTTACATGAAACACAGCAGGTCAGTCTTTGGAGTGTGGTTTCTGGTTCAAAATCAGTAGGTGATCCTTTTTCAACACAGTAGCATGGAAGTGGCACCGCACTGAGAATGTCTCAAGGGGCACCTGGATGTTCTGGGCTTCCCATAGATGATTACTGTGTGCTCTGAGTCCTCTGTGTGCATACAAGACATGCCTGTTCCTTTTCATTATCCTTTTTGTGAGCCTGGCACTGGGGGCTGGAAGGAAGTGCCATGCTATTGCTGCAGCATCTCACCTCATTCAGCCACCTGTGGGGCAGACGCCGTGGCTCTCAGAAGCACCCCTCAAGCTATCATGAGCTAAGTGAGATACTAAAGCTGGTCCCAAGGGTCTTGGACTGTCAATCTGAGTGGAGTGCCTGCTCTTAGGGAAAGATTGCAGAGTAACACCCAGGCAAACCGGACAGTGCCTGGAGGAAAGCCAGCAGAAAACATGGTCTGGGAGGAGAAAGTGAAAGAATTTTTAAATTTTTTAATTTTTTTTTTTTGCACGACTGGGAAACA
Organism: Phoebastria nigripes; assembly: GCA_035582835.1. Taxonomy (NCBI): domain Eukaryota; kingdom Metazoa; phylum Chordata; class Aves; order Procellariiformes; family Diomedeidae; genus Phoebastria; species Phoebastria nigripes. The sequence continues at coordinate 357,867 of JAYKAV010000755.1, forward strand.
GTAGCAGCCTACTCTTCATTTACAGGGGAATAATAGCTGACTTCTCCAGGAATGCATGATGGACTCAGAGAAGGACATTCACAGCAGGAAAGAGGTACCTACAGTTAGACACTTCAATTTCCTATACCTTGGCTCAAAATYGTTAAGCTGGGGAGAATGCTAGCTGATTTGATCTTGTGCAGTAGAAAAATAATTTAAAGTTGGAAGTGTCTTTCTGCCTATCCCTACTATACCGAGTAATATGACTGCCAGGACCCTGAAATACCAATGTAATATAAATCTACTATTGCATCCTTTTGTTTCATTAAATCATCTGGATGTGGAGTCGTGAGCAAAAATCCATTACGAGCCCAGTGCAAAATCTGCCACGCTGTTTTTAGATTCTTTTACAGGTCTACAAATCTCTAGCGCCAGCTATCATGTGAGGCAGTTTGAAGACAATGAAAAAAAGTTCTGAGAGGCGTTAGAAAGTTTGTGTCTCTAGCTGAAATACTTTCTTCTCCTTCTTTTTTTGAAACTTTTTATTGTGGGAATTAGATTATCTCCAGAGATGTTTGGAGTGGGAACAAAAGTACAAAATAGAACATAATTGAGTTATGCAAGCATTTTAGGATGCAAATGGGAATGCTAGAGCTGAAAAGTGAATTACTACTTATATGGTGTCTCCCCCCCCAAAAAAAAAAGAAAACTGCTAGAGGAGAATCTGTGAATATGTAAAAAATAAGAAAATAAGCAGTTAGGATAAGTGTATTACTCCATTGAAATGAGACTCCAGAAGGCTGAAATATTCTGAGGCTTCTTTGCATTTTATTTGCATAAAAGCTCAGTATTTTTCTGATAAGATAATTAAAAAAAAAAAAATTATCTGAAAGAGTAGATGAGAGTAAGGAGAGAGTTAGGTAAAGAATACCTTGATAGATTAGATTAGATTAGATTAGATTAGAGGGAAATCTCAGTTGACTGGAGGAAAGCAGAGACGCAACTGATCTTCATAGAGAGGAAAAAAGGAGGATCAGGGAAGGTGCAAATGGCGTTGCCCGACTTCATGTCTTGGGAAGATACTGGAATGAATGAATTATAAATTCATAAGCACCTGGAAATACTAATACAGTGAAGAAAAACAACTACTATGGATCTGTCAAGAAAAAATCGTGTCAAAGTAATATACTTTCAATTTTGACAAGAAAATGGGATCGGGGAGGAATAGGAGACTGTGTTATGTCTTGGTTCTGACAAAGCATTTGGCACTGCCTTATACGATACTGTCATAAGCAAACTCGGAAATATTAAGGTAGTATTCATCTTGCCTATATTAGATATGTGTTGGGTATCTGTTTCTGAGCCAGTCACCCTGAGACAGATAAAGAGGAGTGTCCAGAAATAATAAGTCTCACCCATCTTAGGCACTGATCTTAAAATGGGAAAAATTGCACTCTGCTGGTGCCCATTTCTCTCCTCTGGCTGTAAAGACAGCCTAGGGTTACTGGCTCAGCATTTTTCATCTGTCTTTTAGACACTCAACTTAGGGGAGATGAATCTTACTCAGAGTCTAAATCAATGGTTAATCTTTTTTTTTTTTTTTTTTTTTGGCACTTGGCTATTCCCACTGGAGTGAGGATAATTGTCATGACCACTTAATACAGATTTGCTGCCAACCAGGACAGAAGATCAAATAATCTTCCTGCCATGGAGACTTATTTAGCATTTTTCTGAGCAACTTAAACTTCTAAAATTTAGTGCAACATCAAGTTTGGAAGGGGAGAACTCACAGGAGAATTCAGAGTAATATTCATCACCTGGAAGGACTGTGCCTAAGCAACAAGATCCAATTCAGTAATGGCAAAGGTAAAGACGAAGCACAGAGCAAGAGGGAAAGAGAGAGATCTAACATGTTTACTTTGAAATGAGACAATATGGGAAGAAAACCAGTAATGATCTCGTTTAACAGCCTGGGAATCTGCTAAACATCACATAGATACATCAATGTAAAGGACTGAATCTAAGTCTCACAGGACTTTTTCTTCCTTTCCCTTTCCCTTTCCCTTTCCCTTTCCCTTTCC
>JAYKAV010000755.1:359956-372777 GCA_035582835.1 Phoebastria nigripes
TTTCCCTTTCCCTTTCCCTTTCCCTTTCCCTTTCCCTTTCCCCTTCCCTTCTTCATCCCCTTCCCCTTTTTCATCCCCTTCCCCTTCTCTTTCCGCTTCCCCCTTTCCCTCCCCTTCCCCTTTCCTTTTCTCAGGTATCTTACTCCATTTTATTCTCACCGAGATAGCATTCGTGTGTCCAGATGCTGTCTCCCTCTGTTCTCTGCTGGAACATGATGAGAACCTGCAATATCTGAGACACCAGCTTTATTACTTCCCGTAATGTGTGGTGGAGGAATCCTGTGCACTCAGCAAGATCTCCCTGGAAGACTAATATTTGTAATCAGAAAAAACCCCATTTAAACCCCAGACACTTCCTCCTTCCTCTGGAAGCTTATCCCAGTTCTCCAACAATGTAAACAGTTTAATTTTTTTCTTGAAACCAGTTTTTAAGTTCTTTCCTCTAAACAGCCTGGTTTCAGTTCCTGGTCAAGAATGCTATATCAAAATATACTTTTCTTTCATGGGGGACCATATAATGTAGTTGGACCCTGACACTTGCTGTTTCTTTGAGAGTCCGTCCTTCCTTCCTTCCTTCCTTCCTTCCTTCCTTCTTTCCTTCCTTCCTTCCTTCCTTCCTTTATTTATTTATTTATTTAGGCTTTTTTTTCCCCCTTCGTTCATAACTGCTGCTCTGAGAAATGCAGTGTAGCAGTAGATTTTCTGTGGGACTCACACCATATTGCTTATGGTGGAGTATATCCCGCTCCACTCCAGCTTTATGAAAGTCAGATATCTGAGATGCATAGGAGCTTCCCAAGGTCTATACTTAGACGCTTGAGATGCATGAATCAGCCTGTGAAGGCACTGATATTTTTCCATAGATTAAAGAGGGAATGTAGGGTGATGATTCATCTGATTTGTTTTAGAGGTCAGCTTTTGGGAGGTGAGAAAAATGGGGTAATAGACTCCAGGTCTGTGGTGACTATGGAGGGAGCCCTGAGTGGCCACTTCAGGTGAAGACACTTGCAGCGTAAATGCCTGTATTTAGCCAGACAAATACCCCTCCCTTTCAAAAGTGGATATTTGGGTTCCCTTGCCAAAATGAAGGCAGCTCATCCTATGATGAGATGAATCTCCTTTCAGAGATATCCGTATCTTTCCACTGAACCAAGAACCAAAATCACTCAGTTAAATCAGACCTCAAACTTTTAATCACTTTAACGTTGACTGAAAGGAGCCCTTCACTAAGTAACTCTAACAGAAATTTAAGTGCTGCAGAGACGTTGTCCTTCAAGTTTCCCAGAGGGCGTTTTGGAGCTGAGGGGTGGGGAGAAAGGCAATTCTCTTCCATGAAGGAAAATGGAACTGATGTTCGCTTTTTGTTTTCCAATTTGGAGCAAAGCTACTTAACCTTCTAGGTTTTATAGAGAGTAGGTTATAATTTTTTCTTTTTTCTTTTACTAAAGTAAAACTCAAACTTTCTTATTCCAATCCCTCTTGAAAAGGTTATTTACTGAATTGTGGTGGTGCCCAGAAAATTAATTCATAAATGCCCAGATGTTCTGAGGATATCTGTTGAACTGAGCACTTCACAGCCTGGGAACTGGCCCTTGTGGGTTCTTGGTTTGCCACTAGTAGCCAAGAAAGATGCCAAGAGCCTGGTTACTCAGAAACAGGTGACCTGGTGGTGTATACCAGGAATGGAAATCCATTTTTTTGGGTTTCCACAGAGTTGCTGGAGAGAAACAATCAATTTTAGTAAAGCTATATTCTCCAGCTGAAAACCACCACCCATTCATCTCGGATTTCTGATTGCTTAGCCTTTACAGCAGTGTTTCTCCATCTTTTTTCAATCAGAGGTCTGCTTAACCTTTTAAGTTAGAAACACAGATAGAGAAATGGTTCATCTTGTGTTCCCTTTTTGTCTGCTAGTTGGAAAAGAAAGAATTGTGATGGATAAAGAAATTAAGTTACTGAGCTCCTTTAGCCAAAAGAAATATAATCATTACAAGATCGTTATGTTACAGCATTAATTGGGAATCTTTTAATTTAAAAAGCTGAGAAGGTTTTCTGCCTTTGTACAAGTACTGCCACACGCCTGTCAGCTGAGTAGGAATTTCCAAAGGAGAAATTGCATGTGCCTTTCTCATCTCTTCAGGACTACAAGTGGTTTGGAGAGCATCTGCTGGACAGCTTTCTGGGTCGTTTTCATCCGTTAATGAGAGAAGAGCTTATGTTATTTGCCTTTTGTGTCTTTCAGTTGTTCCTGTTGTTTCAAGCCAGGGGCTAGTAAAAGTAAGTTCTTCTAAAAAAAACAAACAAAGCCTCCAACAACCCCCATCCAYGCCAACATACTATTTTATTACATTTGTAGCTTTTCCATTGTACCTGAGGAGTCCTTCTGAAAGCATTCAGCAAAATACGTTGCAAGAGGATGTGTGAGCACCATCTGCATTAAGCCAAGCTTCTCAGTCAGTTTGCATGAGAGTTAGATGCCCCATAGAGCTGCAGTGGAAATATTCATGTGTGTCTGTGCGTGTGCATTTCATCCTACATGTGCAGAACCTGCGCAGAACCTAAGATGAGTTACATTTCTTGGTAAAAATCATGGAAGACCCTGTTCCCCACAATAAATGACAGCCCAGAGAGGACTACATGCTCAGTCTGGTTTTTTCTCCTTCAATGCAATGATTTGAACCTGAGCATCTCATGAGTGCCTTGATTGACTATATCAGGAGTTCAGGTCACTGATTCTGAACCAAATGTCCTCTCTATCCAGCAGCACTTTCCCCAAATTGATATATCTGCACCAACTTCTTCCATTTCAAAAGGACAATACTGTTTTTGATAAAGAAACTCCAAAGATTTTATTAGGAACGCTCCAAAACAGCTCTAGTCATGTACCCATAATAATCTATGAGCCTTAAGAGGATCCAAGGATCCATCACCTTCAGTAGATATAAGTAGTTAGTCAACAGTTAGGAAGATAAGATTTTACAAACAAATTATTTTTGCTGGCAAAAGTGCCTTCTTAAAATGGAACTCTGAAAGTTATTCAGCATTTCCTATTGTTCTTAGAGTTCTTGTTTTTAAGTTTTTCACTACTTTTAAAAACTTTTATTAAAATGCAGTTGGGTTGCAGTACAATTCCTGAATATCTTTGTAGCATGAAAACAGATACTTTGATAAGAAAGTTGTGGATTTTTTCCTTCAATTCAGCAGAAATAGACATGTTACAAAATAATCAATGAGAAATAGAAAATATTTTATTTCATATATATGAAATGCAAAAGTTTTTAATATTTCCCTCAAAGATTCTCCTTTTTTACACCTGGCAGTTGTGAATTAGGATTTTCCTTAAACTTGCTTTTTTCAGACAGAACTTGGAGACATCCTCATACACCTTTAGCTCGCTCTACACTTCCATGAACTGTGTACCTAAAGGCCATCTATAAAATACACCAGGATGGTTACACCCCATAAACATTTTTTGCTGCATGAGGAAATGGTGGAAGTTGGCTCTTGCACATTTCAACAATGTTACTCAGCCAAGCATAAGAATAAGGGAGCAGAATGGAAAAAAAAGAAAGAAAAGAAAAGAAACACACCAGTCTTTGGAACATTTACTTTTTGCCAGGATTTTAGGTGTTTTCAGTTTAGGAACATTTTCCAGCTTCTCTATTAAAAACCTTTTCTTAKTTATAAATAGTGCTACATGAGCAGAAGTGAGTGACAAATTAAATTTCATTTGATAATAAAATTTCCAAATCAGGGATCCCTGTTCTTTCAGCATCGGTGTAGTCAGAAACAACAAGGTCCTAYCTTTCAAAAAGATGAGATCTTTGAATTGAAACAGCTCTCACAGAGATGCCTTTGGCAGTGYATTCTGGGCTCTCTCTCAGTGTGCAGGACTATGAAAAGAATAAATTCGGGTATTGTATTGGAAGGATCAGTCTTAAGGTTATAATTGAGCATGTTGAGGACTAGTGGAGATTCATTCTTTCTCTCTCCTCCTTATCTCCCATTTTCTCCATGTGATCCTAGTTGAGAGACAATCTTCCAGATTCTCAGCTGGTGGAAATTTATCCTCTTCTGCCTAAGGGGAAAGTAGTATTCTCAGTTTAGGATGTTATGGATAAAAAATTAAATAAATATGTTTGGGGATGGCTGAGGTAGCGTTGTTCTTAGCTTGAGGAAGGAGCATGATCAGATGATGTCTTGAGGTCCCTTTTGTATCTATTTTTCTATGATTCAATGATTCTGAAGTGATGCTGGAGCACAGGCAGGGAACCTCATCTATGGCCAGTCATACAACTTACACATTTATTGGTTCCTTTGAGCACCAGATTGGTTCTTACAGTGGAATTTAATTAAAAAGTATATTGTTCAACCATTGTAGCAGGAGACAATTTCCATAACAACCTCCCCCTCTCTCCATAGGGTTTTCACTTTGTAGATTACTTTTTCATTTTGCTTGTTTGTGGTTTTCAGGCTTGCATGTGGAAATCATGGGTTTTATCCCTGTCCCAGGACTTGAGCAAGTTATTAAAGTTCCCAGTTTTGCTTCACTGAAGTGGAGGCTATTTAAAGTACTTAACCTTCTTCAAAGCCTCTTTTGCAGCAGGAAGTTCTGTAGGTGATGTTCTGCCATGTCCATGGAAGTCTGTGGAAGAGCCTGGATGCCCAGCATTGACCAGAGGCTGAACCAGTCCAGTAAAAACTGTTTACAGTATCCCAGATAGTGCCTGGTCTGGATCTAGCAAACTAAGCAGTGAAATATCTTCTGGTTTCACATTTTCAGGATATAATTATTTCATGTATCAGAGAGTGGGTGGAAGAGTTGAAGGAGAAACTGAAACAAGCTGCAGGTGTTACAGGAAGTGGGACTTCATGAGCCAACTAGTTAAACTCTTATCTCCCAATAAATGGAAATGAATCAATGCTCATTAATTCCAGAGCAGCTAATGAAGGAAGGATTTGTGTGCCTTGCCCTGCCAGAAGCAGTGAGACAAATGGAGTCCTTGGCCATCTGGGTCAATAAAGAGACAAATGACCTGTTTTGTAGAAGTATGGTGAAGAAGGGAACAGGCCACAAAAGATTGATACAGTTGCAGCTTAAGCATTACTTTCCATCACCTCTAAATCAAATTTTCTCTCTGCTTGTCTAGAGCAGGCCTTATTCATTGCTTATCCTAAATAATATCCATTCACACTAGGAGTGGAATTCATTTTCCAAAATGTAGACACTTAGTGTTTTCTGAGGTTATCTTCTGCTATCCAGCATATCCATGTGAAGCTGGCAGATGGGACACTGGATTTAAGGGACACCCATGCCCTTCTGGAGTGGCAGCTGGAGGCCAGGCAGATGCCTTGTGGCACTGCAATTGTAGATGTCTGTGTTCAAACCACTGAATGCCTCTGGTACTGGGATATTGGTCCTTCAGTGAAATGGCAGCTGTTTGTAGCAGAAGAGCCTGGATGGTCAGCGTTAGGGAAGAAGCCAGTACTGTATCCCATTATTATATACATGAAGTCACAGAAAATTTTGAATCGTATTGGCAACATAGTCCTATTGTCTGAGCTCAGGCCATTTGGGGCAACAAAGAAAGGAAAGCAAAAAATGCTACGCATCATTGGAGAAGGAGCCCTGCCAAAGAACTTGGTCCACAGGGATCATGGCAGAAAGAGAGACCCAAAGCGACATCTTCCATGTGGTGTTAGCTGGGCTCAATGGGTAACGTTAAATGAAAGGGAAGCATTTCATCGGTCTCCTGTTGATGTCAATCTTGTGTGTTGAGATGAAAAGTTGACCTTTCTAAACTGAAACGTTTCCCTCCAGGAAAGTTTAAATATTTTGACTTTGTTCCAGTTTGAGAGGAAAACAAATGTCAAAATATCAGAGTCTCCTTATGCAAGAGCAATGTCATTGCCCCATGTGCCGTGCAGTTGCATTTATTGCTTTGTTTATTCATTGCATCTGATATTTTTCAGTGGAAAGTTTTAAATGGAGATGTTTTGGGTTGGTTTTGAAGACTGGAACAAGGCTGAACATACTTCTCTGGGATTTCTTCTCTTTCCCTCCTCCTTTGGCAAGTAATGTGATAAATTGAATCCTGTCTAGATTCCAGATGCACGTGTCTAGACTTCATTCGCACATGAACATGTGTTTGTATACACTCATGCACGTGCAGTGGCAAGAAGATAACAAACATAACCTTGTTTATGCCAAATAGTATCAGTAGGGAGCAGGGAGTAGGGAGGAAACCCAAAAATCACCATGCCAGAAATGTGAGGGGGAAATGTGTCAAATATAAAAAAGAGAGCTGATTGCTGCATGCCTAACTTTCAGAGAGGAACACATTTTTAGCTGAGAGGTAAGAGACTTCCTGGAGTACAACAAATAATATAAAGATTGTCCAACATGATAGCAATATTCATCTCCTTAACTTCAGCCATTTAAAGACAATTTTCTAGGATATTTCAGATGCTTATCTTTGGGTGGGAATGAAAGCCAGTGTTGTCTTCTTTCTCTAATAACTCTAGAGGGAGCCTAGAGGATTAGTCTCAGCTAGACAACTCAATTTCAGATGGCTGAAGTTAGGTGAAATTAATCCCATTTTTACTGTCCGTCCCCTCCTGCTGCTCAGACTCCAGTTGAAGACACTGCATACTTGTTAACTCCAAGAGAGTTTCTAGTGAGCTAATAAAATAAGGAATTTATGATTTCAGAAGAGGATAAACATCAAGATCCTAACTCCCAGCAAATAGCCTTGAAAAAAACGGAAGGCAGGCAGTGGGGGATATGCTACATGGACAGAAGAGTCGTGAAATAGAAAGTTTGTCCAGCATTTCTGTGAGATGTCAGCAATTTTTAACTGAGCTTTGCCTGGAGATATTCAACTGGTTGGAACTAATCCATTTCCAGAAGAGGTGAATCAGTGTCTAGCAATTCACTAAGCCAGTTGCCCAAGTGCCGGTTGCTAAAAATCTGTGCTAGTTGCTAAAAATCTGCATTTCATTGCCTTCGTGAGGGTAGAGTCCACCGGCACACACAAGTGCATCCAAGGAGGCAGCCCCCAAAGAACTCATTTGAGCTGGTGAGTACAGGAACTGCGGCTGTCAAGCAGAACATCTCAGGCTAGACCATAAACCTTTGTGGGTGTGAGATGAGACGCTGGGAGTGGGTGAGGGGTGGAGAGGGAAAAGTGCTGTGTGAGCTAAAGAAGAGTTTTGTCACTGGCTGAGTACAAATTGGCCCTGAGTAGGTTCAGGCTGCAATGAAAAAGATGGTCTCTGTCCATCCAAGGGGAGCGGGTCCCAAATTAACTCTATTAGGCACAGTGAGAGCGGAAGCTTAGACTGTTACTTGAATACAGAGCCACATATATTTCCTCGTGCATTATGTAACAAATTCTCCTGAAATAAAAGGGAATCTGGATTAAATGGTAAAGAAAAGCTCTTTTGTATTGGATTGGGTTATGGTCAGAGACTGCAGAGATTTGCCACCAACTTACTGAATGAGCCCAGAGGGTTAGTCAGGTCATTTATCTTCCTAGGACACAAAGATCAGCCAAGAAATTAAGCCCCTTGTTTAGGATTTGAGTGACTTTAAACCCAAAAAACTAAGAACCCCGCTTCCTGTGAGACTTCCTGTAGGACAATTACTTCAGGTGGGATTCAACTTGCATGTTAAGACAGCTAAAGTTAGAGATGAGAGTCAACCTGAGATTCAGACATCTAAAAGTGAAAGTGTAGTGCCTGCATGGGTTAATTTCTTCACATGGAATCAACCACAAATGAAAGACTCTGGTCAGCTCTTTCTCCTGCAACAGCCACAGCATTCCTGAAGGTGGAAAAGATGACATTATGTTCACAAACAGCATTAAAAGCAACAAGGTGAGGAGTCTTTTTCGTCTTCATTCACTGATGTGATGCTACTTAAACACAAAGATTACGTTTAAGTAATCACCATCTCACCTAAGGTTACATGTCTAGAAGCTACATGTCCAATCAAACTGAGTGGTGTAGGCTCCCTCTTGAGTCGGTGGAGAGAGGCAGGCATTTCCAGAAGGTGACTTGGTGAGGCCTCATCCGTTGGTGGTACCTTTGAGCACGTAGTCTGCACAACTTGCGGAGAGGAGAAGCTTACATTTTAGACAACCAATGTTCAGTTCAGTGAATCCCATGTGGCAGCTCCTGTGAAACCTGTTTTGTTTTATTCCAGTTTTTATTTACCCTAGCTTTTAGCCTGCTTTCTTAAAGCAATGACTCTGTACTAGAAAACCCTATAAAAAACCCCCGCTATTCCCTAATATCTGTGTTGATCATCCCAGCATAGCGCCTATTTTATCTCGTTACCCAGTGATCTAAGGTGTGGGAATCATCCAATCTTCTCGCAGCTGAGGCTACTATGTGCTAGTGGATGATGACGCATTTTCTTTCTCATCCAAGGAGGGTTTTTAGTCTGGAGTCTCTGGATGGACTGTGGTTCCTGCATATCTAACATGACACCTCTCTATAGCCTATCTGAGAGGAACATCTATGGTCATGTCTCCAAAGTGACTAATTATTCTGAGAGGAAATACACTGGCAGGGTTGAATAAGGCATGAGTGCTATCCTGATGTCACTCTTAACCTGTTCTTTAAATAAATAAACTCATCCACTGGATGACTTTAGAGGAATTCCCATGACTTTTAATTTCCTAGGGATGGACCACTTTGTGATTAAGGCTTTGGCCTGAATCCAGAAAATGCTCCAGATTCATCACTGAGTCATATATTTGAACCGGTTACTTGGGTATCAAAAGTAGTTGTGCCAACCATTTCTCTCCCCTTGCCTGAATAAGGTACAGGTCCAACACGCTTGGATAGTGGATTAGCCAGGTCATTGATTTCTTGACCTTAAGTTTCACAATATCTCTGATACACCTGCTTTATAGGGTTTTACAGCCTTCTCTTGTAGTAAGCGGGATTCAACTCACTTAAATTTAAACATTTAAAGACTGGCATCTAGTCTAAACTAGTTATATAGGTATTGTACCAGAGATTCATTCACCTTAGAAACCTACCCTAGCCCAGGCTGAACTGCTCTCCGGAGAAGCCGATCTCTCTTCATGAACTCTAGAGGGAGCCTGGATGACTGCTTTAGAGTAGATATGCAATTTCTAGACAGCTAAATGAGGTGATTCAAATCCTGACATCTCTGTTTTCTATCTAGCAGTCGGTATTGCATTTCACTATCTCAGCAAAACGCAACATTCAGTCTTGGAAGCTGCACAGTTCCAGTCACGTTTTATATATGCTTGGGCAAGAGGCTGCTATGAAAAAACAGGTACCATAAGTGAAACCCAAGGATGGTGGGGACCTTTATACACTGATGAAAGAATCCTATTGACATTACTTTGTTGATGGATCAAAAAAATGAGGCAAGAATTGGTAAACGTCAAGGACTGGCAAGGACGGGTAAAATAAAATAAAGGAAAATTCCTTAGAGCATTCATGAATGCAAGAAAAATATGTATCAGTCATATTTACTTCTAACCTTCCTCATCAAAACAATCAAGTTTATCACAGTTATTTTATAGCATTAAACTTATTTAATTTTATTCCATGCGTGTTTTGCCTGGTCCGTCTATCTGCTTGTCAGATCTTTCAGTCCCTGCCCCAGTAACTTTTGAACCTGTTGCTCAATTTTAAATAAATTTAACAGATGGATGAAAGTCCTGTAAATATTAATTTACTGCAAGTTTTGTAAAAATAGGTTGCTGAGTGGAGAGGAAAAATTCCAGGAAAAAACCACCCCCAAGAGAGAGGCTGCAACGTGAAATCAGTCACCAAAGAAACTATGGGATGGAGCTGCAGAAAACAAAAGTTTGTAAGTTCTGCTGTTCGCAGAACTGTTTTTCTTTTTCTTTCTCTTTTGGTTAAAGCAGAAACTGTCTCCCTACATCCATCCCAAAGTTAAATAAAATTTATTTATTTTGAAGGATGAGTAAGCTGTAATCATGCCACTGCATTGTGGTCTGCTGAGTTTGAGTGGACAAAGCCTAATTTAGAACCATGTTATAAAAGAAAACTAGAGAACCCAAAAAATCCCAGTCCTATAGTAAAATTTGCTTAAACACATTTTTAGTATTTTTTTAGTGGTCACCTACTTTTGCAATGTTGATTTCAGCAACACAAGTTCACCTAGAGGGAAGTTACGAGCAAATGTTACTGGAAGACTCTTGAGAAAACCTAACTGCAGAAGGTTTCCCTGACAAGAAGATTGTTATAGGAGGGAAGGGAAGGGAAAGGGAAGGGGAAAGGGAAAGGGAAGGGGAAAGGGAAAGGGAAAAGGAAAGGGAAAGGGAAAGGATAGGGGGAAAAAGGGGAAGAAACAGCTTTCAAGACTATATCCAAACTTCTTGATGCTGATCAGAGTATTTTTTTATTGCTTTCTTGAAATCAATATAGAAAATAACAACACTGGAGGCTGGGAAGGAAGTGCATGATATGACCAGGTTTGCTGTTGACACCCTGTTCTTCATGCTGGTTAATTCACAAAGGCTAGAGAAAGCTCTCACAAAGCTGAGAAGTATGTTACAACAGCACCTCACCGAGAACAATGTGTTTTGCTCAACGCTGCAGTTATGGTAAGATTTATGGCTCTTACTCCAAGAATTTAGCTTCTTTGCAGATGAGTCAGGCGAAAAATGTCTTGCTCACAGATGGTGAGCAGAATCACGGAGAAATTAAGTGACTTGATGGGGTAATAAAAGCAAATTGATCCCAAACCCCTTGAATCCTTGCCTGATGACTTAGAATAAGGCTGTCACTGAATTTTATCCCTATGCAAGTAGAGTGTCAAGTTTAAGTCAGTTATCAGGATTCCTTTTTCCCACATCAAAGAGCAATTAGCAGCTCCAGATGTTTTGTTTCACCTAGCTCAGCCATCTGTCTTAAGGTGGGACTATCAAGCTTGGACTGATGCTTCTTCAGTGACTGTTTGCAAATAAGCACTCAAAAGATTCGAACAATATGGTACACACAAAAAGGAAGCTGTACATTTGCCTTAGAGTGACTTCATGCCACAGTGCAAGCTCGTTTTATTTGTTATTCACTATATGGGCACTGCTGGACAACCAAACTGCCCATCCAAACACTGTGGACAGCCTATTGCGGCTGAATTTTTAATGCCTTAAAAGACATCTCGGGATGAGATTCCTCTCAATTAATATTAAGCCCCTATATGTTAGGCATTCAGTATTTAATTCTGAACTCTTGCTCCCTTCCAAGCCTTTCTCTGCTAACATTTTGGCCAAGCCATCACATTCATGCAGGCTGTCTTGAACCAGGATGGAAAGCTGATCCAGAATAAAACTAATTACATTTCTGTTGAGTTAGTTTTAACCCAAGACGTTTCTTGAACCAGCCTATATGGTGGTCACAGGAATGCCTGTGGCATTACTTACTAAAATATGGCATGGGAGGTCAGAAATGAGCAGGCAGATGGGCAGAGGGAGGGTGAGACCACCTCTTTGGCAGTGGTGCAATTTATGCTTCAATAGATGGGAAGCAATGGCCAAGAAAATACCCATGTTGGTGCCAGTAGATTCTAAGTGCTCTGCAACCTGCAGGGAAAGTTAGGGATTGTGTTTCACCCACAAGTGCAAATATTTGTATAATGTTCAGTGGAAAATTTTAACTGAAGAGCAAACAAAAAAGCTGTGTTACACTGAAGGGTAGGGGGGTTTTGTGTGTGCCTGGTCATCCCGCTCTCCTCACCCTGAGCATCAAGTCACCACAAAAAGAAGACTTTCCATTCCTCTGTGCTCTGAGAGGCCAAAGCAGTAGAAGCTGGAGGGCTGGGTCTGTATCAATTGTATAAAACCAGAATTATTTGCTAAATTCAATTACTCATGTGTCAATTGTTAGAAGGCAGGGAGAAAGCACAGGAGTCAACATCGCTTAATTGGAAGGCAAACATGATGTAGTGAAGAGTGAGGGAGAGGCTAGTTTGGGGATTTTTTTTTCTCTGCTAGGTGCTTTTCTATAGCATTTTTATAGGCCTCAGGCAAATGATTTATCTAACTTCAGCTGTTGACAAGGTGAGCATCTAGTCATGCAAGTTCCTTTAACAGCTACTGGATGTACTAGAGTGCAATTTGTCCCAAGTATCTTATACACTTATTTTAACATGGGAAGAGTTGCCCTTTGGAAGTGTTGACTTCTTTCTTCATTGATAGAGATTATAACTTTATTAACGTGTTTAACTTTCTGATGATTAGAGGTTAGATAAACTGATTGTCAACATCCAAGTTTCTTCATTGGTAAAAAAGACATTTCAGGGAATGTAACAAAACTGCGTTCTTAAGGATTTCTGTCCCCTCACTGATATTCCTCCAAATCTCCTATGACACTTCCATTAGGAAAGAGCCAGTCTGTGGTGGGTTAGTCCAGGTTATTTCCATGCTGAATGGTGTGCCTGTATGAGTTGGGAAGGCAGTACCTACGTCCTGATTAGCTAGATGGTTGCTACTAAATATACGTATAATGAGTGAATTCAACCTGCCCATCTTGCTTTGGGCACTGATTTGTACCTTTTTCCTCTGCTCAGCTATTGATTTTCATGAATCTCGTAAGGACTTTATTATCCCTGAGACTCCCAGCCCCTTTTCAGTTGAAATTGTCTTGAAGTTTCCAGCATTATTGAGGAAGGACCCTCCAGAAAAATCGGAAAACAGCTAAAAAGAAAAAATTTATTTTTTCAGGAAATTATGCTGATAATGCACTCTGTTCTTTCGAAAGGAGGAGGAAGGGAAGGGAAGGGAAGGGAAGGGAAGGGAAGGGAAGGGAAG
>JAYKAV010000755.1:372834-396728 GCA_035582835.1 Phoebastria nigripes
GAAGGGAAGGGAAGGGAAGGGAAGGGAAGGGAAGGGAAGGAGAGGGGAGGGGAAGAAGGGAAGGGAAGGGAAGGGAAGGGAAGGGAAGGGAAGGGAAGGGAAGGGAAGGGAAGGGAAGGGACAGCCTGGAGTGTATTTCCAAGTCAGTTTTATCTTATCTGGAAACACACCTTAAACATAAATAAATGCTTACAGCTCATATAAGGCAGACTTAAGGTTGTTTAGGTGATATGATATAACATACTATAAATTAACAGATTATGCTTAGAGTTTAACCCTGGAACTCTTAAGGTCACTAGGTTGACATTATTTGAGGGGGATTATTTTCTGTAATAAATATTACATTGTGTAATACACAGTACTGTTGTGATGTCTTTCATATCGAAATACTTCACTGCATTTTTGGCCTGAGCAAGGTTTTTGTGAGTCTCGTTTTGTCTCAAGTCAAAAAAGCATGTAAATATTTAAACAATGCGTTTGAAATGGTCCCATCACCATGTTTCTCAACGTGAACAAAGGACCATGGACTTCAGCTGAAATAAAGGAGATTTGAATTCAAGACCAGGAAAACTTTCTAAAAGAAGGATAATGAAATACCAAAACTAATTGCCTGGAGAGGAGCACATGGCTTCTGTCAATAGAGGTTTGTAGGAAAAGGGAGATAGATATGGTGGGAAGGGCTTAACAGACTTGGCCTTCATTTGGTGATGACCATGGGATTTCTGAGGGTCCCTTCTGATCTCATTTTCTAGGAAACAAGATGTGATATGTCTTGGGGGTGGGGAGAGTCCTGGCCAACACAATCTGGTAATATCTCCAAGTCAACAAATTGTGGTATAGGATGCATATTTCCAAAGTCATATGACAGGCTTTTTGCATAAGGATATTAAGAAGAAGAATTAAAATAATTGTGATTTTCAGGCTTTTGGAAATGATATAGAAGACCTTCTATGGATGTCTTAGTAGGATTTTTTTTCCTTTGGATGAATTCTAATTTGTTCCTGTCAGGGGTATTTTCTCATGCTGAGACTTAAGGGGGTCTCAGATGGCACCAGACACCAAAATTCAGTCACCAGAGTTGTGCTCCAGGGGTCTGTGTTGAACAGACTACTCCAATCTGCCTCCCCATGTGGGCAAGTCCCAAGAAACCTGAGAAAATGCCAAGTTTTTGAAAACTCAACCATGATTGTTGAAAAAAGATGAAATCAGATACCAGAGGTAGCCACTAGAAAGCGTGGTAGCCACCAAACTGCAAGCGTGGTTTAGACCTTCGAACACGATTCTCCTTTGAGATTTGTTTTGTTCATTTTATGAGAAAGCCATCAGCAGAGATGTAGAGATGAACTCATCAGAGAAGCTGGCATGTGACTTGATTGCAGCAACCCTTGGCCCTCCTCACCCCACTCCTATGTCACCTGCACCTCCTGTGTAACGACAAGGGTTAAGGATAACGCTGTGGAGGCCAAACATTGAAAGCTGATAAAAAGAAACTGCTTTTCCATCCACCTTGATTCATTGAGTTCAAATGCAGGAGAGTTCATAGATAAGCGTGTCTTGGTCTGGATTTCAAGGAACCTTCACTGGTGAGGTCATTTGAAAATATATGGGCTTGCACTAAGGGCAAAATGTAATCTGGAGTGAAACAATCCATGTTTTAGGGAAAGAAATCATTCTTCCTGCRTCTGCGCTTAAGCCACCTTTCTAGGCAGCCAAGGCGTTGGATTTTCTGAGGGATATCATGCCAGGGCTGCCCAAATGCAAGGACTGTTGCACTTTCTCTGAAGTAGGTGATGTGGGAGGCTACTGGAACCATTAGATGCGTGGTCAGTTTACCTTAGAGGGGTCCTTTATCACACATCAGCTGAATGGAGTATGGTTGGTGTCCATGCTCTTTGCCTGTGCCAAATGCAAATGGATACAAGCTAGCATAGCTTGTGTTAAAACTAAGCTGATTTGCATCCTCTGGCATCCATGGGGGGGGGCTGAGAGAACATGCCTAAGTGGTTACTACCTTCAGTAGCCCCACCAYGAGACTCACCATAACTTGTCAGTCTGTGACAACTTGTGAGTCTGTGAGTCCTCAGCAAGATCAAGTGCCTGAACTATCAGTTAGGTGGGTCGTGTACCCTGATCAGATCCCACAGATCTTGTGTCTGAAGTGAAATGCCAAATTTGCTTGAAATGAGTTGAAAGRTAGAGTTGCAGAAAATGTTTAGGGACATGACTCCTGCATTCACTGAGGATCACCCCTGCCCTGTTCTGGGAATTGCATGGCAAGTTTGCAAATTAATCCRTATACTGCCATATGTAACCTGCAAGGTTTCCTTAAGTTTGTTCTTTCCTCCAATTTGGCAAGACTTTTTTCAGCTCCTGCCACAAACTATCCTCCTTGCTGTCATGTCATAACATGTCTTTGCCCTAAGGCAAAGGGCCATACCTGCAGGTTGCAATTTCAGGTGATATACCAAGTCGCTTGACCTATATGATGAAGCATGTGTTTCTGTCTGGCCAGCATCTGAAGTGTTGTGACTACTGCCAACCCTGCCGTAGCTGCAAAGCTGTTACAATATTATGACAAGCAGTTTTCAAATCCCAGGGTGCTTGTGAAATGCTAGGAAGTTTATGGCCCACGGCGTCCCCTTCCCTGCTGAGAAGGATGAAAAAGAAAGAGCACAGTCGCCTTATCAGAAATGAATGAATGGATGGTCTGTTATAAGCTAACGGTCCCAAAGGCAAGAAGCAGTTAACAGTCAGCAAACTCCTACCATGAGTATGGTATAGGCTAATGCCCCAGGGATATTTTTTTCTCTTTAAACAGAAATTAATCATGCAGAACTGAAATACTTTCCTCTGTGCTCCTACTCTGATTGCACAGACAAGGGAGAAAAAACTGAAGGTTTAGTGGAACTCCATTGAAGGGGAGGGGAGGAAATCTCTCTTTAAAAGCTTTTAAAAATAGAGCGCTTTTCTATTTTCTTGTCATTTGCAAAGAGCTCTGTCTCGGCCACCTGCGTCCTGAGGCAGGAGGTTTAGTGATGGCTGTAGGATCCCAACAGCCCACAGGAGGGATGAGCCAGTTGCATGTGGCTAAGCTCCAGGTCCCCTTTGGAGGAGGGCAGTAACCATTGCAAGGGTCTGGTGGGTCTCCAAAAATACAGATTTACTGTGAGGGAAGCTGGGAAAGACAATTGCCTCCTTCTTCCTTTAGCTTTGATACAGGGATGAACAGTTCTGGGTGTGAGCTAATTTATGGGTGAATGAAATAGCTGCAAATCAGGGGGAGGAGGACTCTTTCTCCTGGAGCACTTGGAGGGTGGGGTAGAGGTGGTTGGGACTGAGGACACATGGTCAGCTTAGCCCTGCTCACAGCTCCTTGCACCAGGTTTCCCACTAACCCTGCTTTCTGTGTTACTTAAGAACATGGTCCTCCCTGCTTAAAGTCTCTACAGGATCTACACTTGCTTCAAACCTGTTTCTCAAAGAAGTGTCAGGGTGGCAAGTGCTTTGCCATTCGCAGACATCAAGACAAACTTCCTCAGTTTTTTGGGTTTTGTTTTGTTTAATGTAAAATTCAGGCCATTATAGAAAGTAATCTCAGATGTTTTGACCTGAAACATAGAGGTCAACTGTTGGAGCTGAACTGTGATCTGTTAATTGTAATAAGCTGTTACTCTGCTGGCCAATATGCCTTGCACAATGATGTCAAGCACATTGTGGGTTCATAAAGAATGCACTCTGACCAACTGTGATAATAAAATATCTTGCCACGTTTGGGAAGGCTATCTATCTTACTTTATCCTTTTAATTAGCATCACCCCTCCCAACAAACCCCAAACCATTGGAATTGCTGTAGCATAACCTGGCTTTTGGAAATCTACTCTAAAATGTATGCCAACACCCTGGAAGCAATAAATTCAGAAAGTCAAAGAAGAAAATGTTTATCTCAACATTTTAGCATCACAGAAAGGGAAATGTTCTCTGTCATGTTCACCAGTGAGTCAAAGTCCATCTGGAGGGCTTCTGTTATTTCAAATCTTCTAAACCCCCTCTGTTACACTAGTTGCATTAATTGTAGGCTGATTTTAAAAATAATCTGTAAAAACAGAGCATGAAGCAAAGCTCAGTTCAGAAGTGTTTCCCACTCTTTCTAAACACAGTGGAGGCAGGCYGTGTAAGAACAAGGACTCTGGCTCTGTTGGAGTTTGCTGGATGTCTTTGATGAGCTACTCTCTTTTCACTCACCAGACACTCAGCAAAGCCTGAGCTTCGTTAGCTCCATCCAGACTTCGTTAGATGCCCTCCTGCTCATCTTGGTGTCCTATTACACTTTTGCTATGGGCACGGTTTTGTAATGGGCTACCAAAAAAAAGCATGGATTTAAAAAGAATTTATTGTTGTTGTTACTCTGTTCAGAGTTTTAACAGACTTATCAAAATACAAGTAGTTATTTTATGCTGTTACAATGATTCTGACACAGTCAAAATTGTCTAATTGTTGCTAGTTCCTATTTATAATGCAGTTACAATTACATTATTATATACAAGCCTCCTACTATTTACCCCTTTTTCCAGAATTATATTCACCCTTTCCATGTGCCATTACAGCCAGCCATCAGCATGACAAAGTCTTTACTAGGAGGAGTGCAACGTTGACTGTGTGGGTTTCTTCCCCCCAAGTCATGGCTCTGCTAAGGATTGCCTTTTATATATTTCCAGAAGTATATTGATAACACTCTTTTTCTGATTGCCCTAAAAAATATTTATGGAAGGATTGCTAGCATTCATTTGTTCTTCCATGTATGTGGAATGGTTTCTTTTAGAGTAAAGCCACACAGATGCACAAATCTAAGCAAACTTTAGGTTAAAAAACACCTTGAAAATAGTTAGATGATTTACTAAAACAAACGCCAAACCACAGGGTAGGTAATGAACACCTGACGAGTGGGTAATTTTCCCATTACGTTTAGGACAGGTTAGGCAAGGGTCATTTGAACCTAAAGCAAGTTGCAAGCACAGCAAAACATTCTTAAATAATTTTGCAAGCACAGGTGAAATGAAGACAAAAACGCTTCAGAGAAGTCCAGACAAGGCCTGAGAAGTCGAGAGTAATGTGCTCCGCTGTTTTTGACTACATTTAAATGTTGCACTTTCCTTCAAGAAGATGAATTTTCCCAAGGATGACATGGTCTTTGAAAGGGGGCCCAGTAGCAGAGCCATCTGCTCAAAAGATTTTTCTAAAGGCTTTATTCTGGTTCTGTTCTAAATTTCACATATATAAAATTGGAGTCAGTAGACTGATCACAATGCATGCATGCTTCAGAGTAACATCTCAAAAGAGACACCAGCTGGAAAGTGCATACAGCTACTGAGTCAAGATGACAAGGATTTGCTGAGTTATTGTCAGCAGAGAGTTGTGTCAGGCCCATTTGTACGAGATGCTAAGCTACATCTACTTTCCCATTACCTCCAGTGAGAGCTAAGCATGCTCAGTACCCTGCAGAATTAGCTTTAGTGTATTTTGCATTTTTTTTCTTCCTGGCACGATGTGCTCAGTGCAATCTAATTCAGTCTCAGCATCATGCCTTGTTTTTTCCAGGATAATCTAGGATTTGCTTCATGAACAACTTTTGTTCTTCCTCTTGTGACCAGATGTTTATGCCCTTTTTTCTATACTGTTGAAGTTGCAGTTGAAATCTGGGGGAATCACAGACAACTTTTTGCTGGATAAACTTAAAGGAATTGCTCTGTTTTTAGAAAGCAAGAATGACAATTAATTCAACCATATGCGAAGTTTTTTTTTTTAGAAATGGATTACCCAGAGGGGAAGACGGAGAGAGATGAGGAGGAGGGACGGAGAAGAAAAAGAAGGCGATCCTGTGCAGATCCTGGGCTTGTCTGCAGGTTCAGTGAAGACTTAAGTGCACCCGTGAAATCTAAGCCTTCACTGAAAGGCAATGAGATCTCTCGGGCAGCTAGAAGAGAAAGGTAAAAAGTTTGAGGAAAACTGGGACTCCAAATACT
The DNA here is from genome assembly GCA_035582835.1 of Phoebastria nigripes. Taxonomy (NCBI): domain Eukaryota; kingdom Metazoa; phylum Chordata; class Aves; order Procellariiformes; family Diomedeidae; genus Phoebastria; species Phoebastria nigripes. Next base: position 378,855 of record JAYKAV010000755.1, read on the forward strand.
CCAATGTATTGGGAGASTCACTAGTTTCAGTTTTTCTTTGAGTATTTGGCTCACTGGAGGATCACAACCTACACTGACTCCAGTGAGCAGAACTGTTCCTTCTAGGGCAGGCAGCAGTAGGTTTGGACTGGTGGCTTGGGACAGGTGAGCTGCAAGAGGTGCATTCCTCAATGCACTTTGAGGATATTAAGTTGCAAAGAGAGGAACAAGCTTTGCTGTAAACTGCTCAGAAAAAGAAAGTGAGTGAGGAGACTGAAGTTTAGAAATTGATGTTTAAAAGCAGGTGCAAAGAACCTCATAGCATATCTCATTTCAGTGTTGTCTTCTGAATGTTGAGCAAACCCAGACTTTTCGGTCAGGCTGACCCTGCGATCATTGTCGTTATCTTCTTTCTCCTATTTGTCCACGTGTTTCTTGAACTGCATAACCTGAAACTCCACATGACAATTCAGCTGAGGTGTGAGCTGGTTCCCGCAGCCAAGGCAGATCTCAGTGCTGTCTTGCACGCCAGCAGAAATATGCCGCAAAGTCTGTGCAGACTGAAGCTAGAATTGCAGCTGTCTAGTGGTGTACAAGTTTTCTTTCTGAGATGGTCAAATCAGCACTGAATTCATGGTCCTGCACAGTTTCTGGCATCTCTTGGAAGAAAGTTGTGCTCTAAGTCACTGAATACGTTAAAACTTCTTGAATATCCATCTGCTGCAATAGTAAGGGTTATATACATCACACAACATTGGTTTTGCCTTATATAGCTTGCAGAAAATGGGAATAAAGAAGTATTCTCAACATTTGGTAGCATTCAAGCTATTACAGGAACAAGGAACATGAATGGAAGGGAGATAATGTCACTTCAAATGATCCTGTCGTAGAGAGATTGAAACACAAGACATTTCAAAAAGGGAAACTTTCTTAGCTGAAGATTTCCACAGCATGAGTTAGAAATAATGCTATTTACAGTGGTCACATTTGACAATGACTGGGAAACAAAGGTGAAATACAGAAGTAGGAGATATTGCAAGTAGAGCAGGTCAAAACTTGATATTTCCATTTCAAGACAAAATAAGAAACACCAAAAACAAAACAGATCTGGTTCAGTTGGAACAAAAATTACAATTTTTTTAGTAAATGAAGATCCTGAAAATACTGTTTCACAGTAATTGGAAACATTTAGAGGGACTGAAATGAACACAAAGTTCACTTCAGAACTAGCCACGGAGAGACTGGATCCTTAGCTTTTAGCTTGCTCACAGGAAGGTGCAATGAATCCCACATTCACCTGCACTGGATAAAGAGATAAGGTGTGATTTTCAAGGTAAGTGCAATCAACTTTTACTTCTGCAGCTTTTCATAACAGTAGGTGTGCTTGCCACCTGATTTAAAGAAGGGGGTGAATATGCAACCATACATCCCTGTCCTCATCACATGATGCTGTGAAGTGCACTTAGGATTCCTGTACTTACATCTACGAAAATCTTTGCAGAAATACGGGTGTATGCATCATCCATCACGCATGCAGGGAGGCTGTTGATGTGTTGGACCTCGTGTACGTGTAGATCAACTGCATGCGATCAACATGTGTACATGTAGATCAACTGCAGGACCCATGGTCCTGTGGACTGAACATCCAGCCACTGTTGCTGAATATTCAGAAGCCACAAGCAAATCCACTTTTCCAGAACGAGCAAACTGTGGCATAGAGAAGTAGAATGGAAGTGGATCAAATCCCTCTAAACCACCCTGATTAACTCACAACTGAAAGTGAGACCAGTTCTTCTGAAGACCCTCTGTTGGCATAATCTGACCTAGAGAAGCACTGCCAACTCCAGACACCTTAAAAAAGGATCTGACATATTAATTGCTACAGTGTTTTATTTTATGTTTGACTTTTCACAGATGAACTGTGGTTCAGTTCTCTTTCACAGCTAAAGTTTAGCTATCCTTGCAGTAAAGCAGCTTTTTTTACTTTTAATCTTGTTGGAAGGGATAGGGGGTGGTGGAAAGTAGTTTAAAAATTAATAGAGGTTTTTTTTTTCTTAATTGAACTATAAATGCTATTTTAATGGGTATCCAGTAAAGTAAAACCTAGTCAGGAATTCATCTAGAAGACTGAGAACCAGCCACAGGATCACAAAATGGTCCATTCTCAGAATAAGTATGAAATATAACTCATATTTCCTGTGGGTGGTGGTTTCATAATGCATAAAGCTACCAACAGTTTTGCCCTTCCTCCAATTTCTCATTACTCACTATTACATTTTAAAATGTAATAATTTTAAAATGTAACAGTGAGAAGAGAATCTTTCAAGCAGAACATTCCCAGTAATAAGTTTGCCCCTTCTCTTGGCTCAGTTATTTGAGCATGACTCCATCTGTTCTGGTGGGGGTTTTAAGTTGTTTTTTTTTCTTTTTTTCTTCCCCTTTTCTTTTATTTTCATAAAGTAGAYATCTAACATAGGTCAGATAAATCACACCTAGAAGTTCTGGTTTCTCACCACAGACAATATAAAGGTGTAACAGTGAGCCTTGAATACATGAATCTGGAGCTGAATCCCAGCATCACTGACTGAAGTGAGATGTGGTGAATCTTAGCTATTGATTTGAACAAAATGGATGTCTACACCCTTATTTAGTCTTTGACTTGCAGCTGCTCTGATATAACATATCAGCTGATACAAGCTGCTTTTAGCTGTCTGTAGCACACAGCCACATCAGATCTTCTTCTGGGTACCTCGAGCCCACCGTTTAGATGCATCCAAGGTTCTTTTGCAGGGATATACAACAGTGTCGTTTAAAGCATCAGGTTTGTCTTCCCTTTTGGGCATATTTCTAGTCCTGGACAAGACAGACAGGGGGTAAAGTAGAGGAGGACTGGAAGAATCAACAGGGAACTGTAAGCAGGCTGCTATCAAGATTTTTGCATGCCTGAGAAAATTTGAAATTCATAACAAAAGGGGTAGGAATAGGATGCAGCTGAGACTGCACTAATATCACAAACTGGCTTTCACAAGGGTCCTCTCTTGTAGGCTGATTGGCAGGTAGCATACGTGGGCAGGTACATTGATTTGTGTGCTCCCACTTTCAATTCTATCAGCAAAAACATGGCCAAAATGGAAACAGAGAGAAGACAGATCCTCAAAGACAGTTACATGCCAAGGTCCGCTAGAATTGAGGAGATGATAGCCTTGTTATTTCAATGACAGTTTGAAAGCTTCAAACACTTCAGAAAAATTTGACCTATGCCTTTCTTCTGGCTGCGTCTGTACAGGTAGATAAGGTTGATCAAAGACAAAAGGGACTTGGTCAAGGACACAAAGGGATCCAGAAGCATGACAGGGATTTACATCTGGGTCTGCTGAGCTGGAAGCTGAACTCTTCTGCACCTTCCTCTGCAGGGAGCAAGAATGTACTTAAAGACACATAAATATGTGCTGTTCTTCAGTCCTGTTGGTAAAATAAGATGTGAAGCAGCTGGCAGAGATTGACCAAAATCTAGTTTGCCTGATGACTAAACAGAAGATTTGTTTAACCAAATTCAAATAACATGGATGTTATTTTTGATTTATAGATCTCCAGAAGTCTTGTCCAAACAAAATAACATCTGTCTCTCTCCCATATGTCAGCCAAATGCTCTCAAGTCCCTGTTTAAGATGTAGGAAGTTATTCGTTGGTCACATTGTGACTCAGTATCACCTAGACTGGAACCAAACTGCTCCAGTCACTCAAAATTGCCTTCTGATTTCCAGCCTAAGTTTATGCTGGGTCAATCTTTAACCTCTCTTCCTGTGCCAATAATGACTTTCAGCATAAATGAATAACTCCTTTCCTGGTGGGAGTTCTCTCATGTATTTATATTCCCACTCAATGTTCATTTTGCTGGACTAAGCATAATATGTTGGCACACACTTTGTTTTGCTCTTATGTCCTTGTCTCCTGGTTGTGCATGCAGTTTGTGTGCTGTTTTGCTCTGGGGTGACTAACTAGTTTTTTGGCTGGGACACTATATCCTAAGATTCAAACCATGCCCCTTGGTATGGAAAGAACAGGGCATTCATTAGTATGCACTCAAAGATAATATATTCATAGCATTAATCACCCCTGACAAAACAGGCCATCCCTGCCCACGGTCATCCCAGGAGTTTTTCATGTAGCTATTTTTATATCCTTTCATCTTTCTTGCTCGTGGCATTGGTAGGACTGGGAAAGTACATAGGGCAGGAGGTTCATAACTAGAACTGTCCAAGCAGTTGTTTATCCAGATCTAGCTGCAGAAACTTTCTTAAAAGTCAGGGCGGGGAGAAGGTGTTTCTCAAGGGTATTCATCCTGTCCTAAGATAGGCGTTTAAGACAGCTCAGGTGAATTGCCTGGTAGAGACCATTCTTTCTGCATTGATGCTAGGGGGTGGCTACACAGTTGAGACTACAGGTGGGATTAATTTAATCCAACTTCAGACATCTACAGTGTCACTCCATTTGAGCTAATGACTAATGACTAAGGCTTTTTTATAGTCTGGGGGGAGAAATAGGAATTTGCAGGATTAGGAATAGGAATTTGTACGATCTGTAGGAATCTGATCCATTTTACGTATTTCTTTTGTGTCTTTGAGAAGCCTATTTCTGTCTATGGACTATGAAAGGTATAGGAAAAGTGAATAGCTCAAGTGTAGCAATTAGTATAAATTACATATCTACATTCAAAAAATAATTTCTGAAATCTCATCAAGAGCAAGGAAAACAGTTGCAGGTGAGGAACAGAGCATGTTTCTCTGCTTTATTATGGTTTCCAAGTCTCTTGCAATCACAACGTGATTCCTTTTGCCTATGTTCTTGGAGCAACTCTGCAGAACATCTCCTACCGTTTTCCTTGGGCTCTGCTCCACCAATCAGTCCTGACTGGCCCATGTCATTGCAGAGTTAGAGAGGCAATACCATGTCAGAGGGAGAAAGGAARTAAGAGTGTCCTTTAGTAGGAATGCATGTTGAAAGGGATCCCATGAAAAGATAATCCCCACTCTCTATAGCTGCCCAGAACTAAAAGCCATTTCTTACTGTATTAACATAGGTGTCCTCATTCACCCAGCAAATGTCCCTGGCAGGTTATCCCATGTAAAGGTCTTACATGCTAGGAAAAAACATATTCTGCAAGGTTGGTTTGTCCCATCTCTTGGTGGGGATCTCTATCACCCACCTAGCTTGGCAAAGCTACAGAAGATATGAAGTCGCTCAACTGGCTTGCTTTGATCATAGGATGTATCAACTGAGATTCATCTTGCCTTATTTTATCTCAATTTAAGCTGCTTATGGTCCAAATTACACTTTTGTCTGTTTTTTTACTTTTCTCATCATATGTGGTTGTTTCTCAAGCACTGTCTCACACCTTGACATTAATTGTCCAGCAGAACTACATTGAGGTTGCACAGTCCTGCTGCACCAAACTTGGGAAAACTTGGCTCAAAGCCAGCCAAATCCCCCAAGCGAAGGGCTACAAAGTGCACAGTCCCTGGTGTTTGTATTTCAATAATTTGTAGGTGTCCTAGGGAAAAAATCAGGACTCTTCTGTGAATTATCATGCCAGCTACTGGGCATACACAGAGAGATTTATTTACCTAAGGTAGATACCCAGGCATTAGACATTTAATTCCAAGTTCATCACTGTGGCTTCCTTCCCAATGAAAAAAGGGAAATAGGCATCTTCAGAAGACGATTAACTTGACCTGCCTTAGATGACTCTCTTAAGACTGGACAACTTGTCTTTAATCTTTTGACCTTAAGAGAGACTAATCCTACCTTAATTGTTTAATCTAAACGAAACATCTAAGCTCTCCTGCTAGAACAGGGAGTATAGCATGAACCTCTGGAAGGAAGTTCATGCTTTTTTACAAGCGAGAGCTAAGGCAGGTGGGATAAAACATATGAAACTCATGGTTTCTTTTTCCACTGTTTTAGAAAAAGACTATTCAACAAGGTAGGGTAGACCTTGAACTTTTATATGGCTAAGACTGGGTGAAAGGATAGCTTCCCAGTTTGTCTCTAGTCACTGGCTAGAATGTCATACTATCTCTCTCAAAATGGTGCATGAAGGTACACATTGAACTATTCCAGCTGGTGCATGTGACAGTCCCTTAAAACAACGTGAGATAAAGATACAACATGGACAGAGAGAAAACTGTTGTCCTTTGGTACATCAATTCTATTTCTTGTACTCCTGCAGTACAAGAAGCACCTTCTGTACTTTACCTCAGGAACATGGGCTGAAATCCTGTAAAAAATTCCGGTAAGTCAGTCCTTCCTCCCTCTCAGAAAAGCTGAGATACTTTCTGGCTCTCAGTTACTATTAACTGGCATATGAAATGTCTCAGGGCCCTGAAGGCAACTGCAACATCATGATGTGAGTCCTACAACTAGGTTCTCTCCCCTCCAGTTGGGGTGGCTTGCCTGTATATACATACAAATATACGTTGGGAACAGCTCTGAGCCCATGCTTATTCTCCTAGTTGTACATGGGCCAGAAACTGTTTCCAAAAGGCAGTCTGGAAGCAGAAATCACTTTTTTGGGGGAGTAACACAGCTTAAGAATATTCACACAGAGCCCTTACTGCCAGTTGGCCTCTGAGCATGGTCCGTGCATATTTAACTTACTACCATAGACACAGCCAGCGAGTGCAGAGCTCTGCAGGAGCTGAGAGCCACTTCTCCACCCAGAGGCTGTTCACTGGTGGTATCTGGGCTTCTGTGGTTCCTGGAAAAAATGACTGGCCACGTTCTTCTTTTGTGCGAGGCAGTGCCTTCTGATGATTCCTGCTGAGGTGCTCAGAAAGAAGTCATTGTCTAAAATAAAAATAAAAATGGTGGCAAGGTGCCCTTCCATACAAAAGAAAGAAAGCACAACTTTGGCTTACCAGTGAATACCACCCTGATTTTAGTAGTGACTGACAGCTGAGGCAGGCATGGGTTGCAACTGGAAAAGGCTATCTGAGCTGTAAAGGCATGGGCCAAGCACATTCTTTAGCACTGAAAGAAAAATGAATGAAGGGATATTGCTGGGGGATAGAGCAGCAAGTCATACTGCAAGGACTGCACATGCAGCAATAGCTTCCCACAGTAATTTTTGATACAAGGCTGTTTTCCGGTTGCTAACTAAAACTATCTTGTTTAGAGAACACTGACCTTCAGGCTGCAAACAGCTGGTGGTTTCGTGGCTTCCAGGAGGGAAAGGTTTGGGAGTCCACGTCCTTTTGGACTTACTAAAGAAGTCATGACGGAAAAGAGGTATTGGAGGCAGGGAGATGGTTTCAGCATGCAGTCTCATGATGCAAGGGCTTGCTTCTTACTGAAGAAAAAATGATCCCACCCTCCCTCCTCTTCTTAACGAAGTGCTCTCACTCTTCTGTCTTGTACCTTCACCAGTTTGGGCAATGCTGTGTAGTGAGATGGACCAAGTTAGTYGGTTAGTTTTCAGCCAGAGTAATCTCCTGATCTGGCTCACTGTATTGTCATACTGATGGCACAAGAAGGGGAGAGAGGACCACTCCTTTTGGAAGCAGTGTGGACTTCAAATTTTTGTCAGACTGCAATCTTAGAATAATGGAAATAAATGGCTTGCTGTTTACAAAAATAGATGGAGGCCAAGAACCAGGGCCAAAGGGTAAGATCTCTGCAAGACTGCTTTAAAGACTGAAGGCAAAATGCAGCCAATGGGCTCAGAGTGGAGAGACCTCCCCAGAAAAGACAGGAAGAAAGTCTGCAGTATTTCAGATGTGTAACTGAATGGCAGAATGTTTTGGAAAACAACATCATAAATGGGATTAAAAAGGGATTAGAGAAACTCCTGGAACATAAATCYAGTGGCTTAGAAAGTCCTAAGCTCCTGACTTTCCAAAACTGGTAGGATACAGCCATGGGAAATGCAGCTCTAGCCTCGTCTTGTTTCTTCTACGCTTTCCTCACTGCCCACTGTCAGAGAAAGGATACCGAACTCAATCACTTGCCTTCACTGGATTTTCCTAATTTCAGTTTGCAGACCTGTAACAAGCAGTTGAATRGAGGAACAAACATGTTTTGCCTGGTGCACTCTGATAGACACAAAGTTTGGCACTTGCACTTCAAAACACAGGATTTGCATCAATGATGGGATCACTTTGCAGACACATTGAGGCTGTTTGAAATCACAGCCTGCTTGCATGCCCCTTTCCCCCCTTGCCCCATCTCCCTTAAGAGTGAAAGCTAACYAACTCATTCTCCTGCCAAAACAAAAACGAGTCCATTTTCAAGCAGGTCATRTTTACCGCACTTGATGTGATGAGCAGTGCAATGTGCATGCAGACATTTAGGCTATATAAAAGTTATCAATGAGTTCCCTCTTGAATATGAAGATTTCTGAGCTTTCTCCATGCACAAAAAATCTCCAAGGAATGGAGAAGAAACCAGTACTGTGGGAGAGATGTTTTTTCTGCACACTCAGTATCCTCAACCTGTGTTTTCTATCTGCAGGTCATATAATAGGCTCATATGATAGGCATTGCATTGATTTGTCTTTGCACTGAGTATCGTCAGGAAAAGACGAAGTTTTAGAAGTTCATTGAGTTTGCTTCCTTTTGGGGCACTTAAAAAAAAAAAGATGTTACTATGCTGGGAGACTCATTTAAAGTTAACCTGAGGTCAAGCTGTATCTTGCTGTATCTGAAAATGTAAACATGCCTAGCTTAAACCAAGAGATACTGTTGAGTTTGTTCTTGCTTCCTGTGGATAGTGGGAACAGAGGTTATGAGAGTGAGGGAAGCTGTGTAAAAAGTCAGCATATGTTAGTTCTTGTTTGTGCTCATAATGGTGTCAAAACCAGGAAGATAATGTTGGTCCTGTGGGTTTGCCAACTCAGTCAYGCTTATTCATCCTCAACAGGGTTGGTAGAAAAAGTCCCTGCAGCTTTGCTCCTTCAGCTGTGGTCCAAAGAGATTACCTTGCCTAACTTTGTTAAGGTTTGTATGACCATCTTGCTCAGAAGAAAATCTCCACTTCAACAAAGCATTCGTATTTTTTTCACGTCTGTGCTTAAACATCACCAGCTTCTGTTATCAAATCGGTTATTCTTAGGTTGTGTTATCCTAAACAGTGAAGATAGATATGAACTATTCTCCAAATACTCCAAACTGGCACAATTTCAGCCTGTTCTGGACTGCAATACGCATGGGTGCAACACCTCACTCCTATGAATTTACAGGCTCTGGCACAGAAAACACTTATAGTCTAAGTGCTTAAGTCTATCTTCTCTACACATTTGCCTAAACAGTTGCTCCATAGCTCAAGCGGTAGAAGGGCCTGTTTGCAGTTTCAAAGACCTTAAGTTCAGTCCTGGATGGTAGTTATGGTTGTATGGATGTGGTCATGGTTCACTACACAGCTATGCCTTAGCCATGATAAAGGGTAAAGCTTGGCAGAGGGTCAGGCTGTGGGATAAATACACCCAAACAGCTCCGCAATCCCACTGACCAGAGCACTCCCTTCGTCCCAGTCATTTAAGGCCTCCAAAGGATTGTTCCAGGAGCTCAGGAAGGAAAACACTCCTCTGTCTCCGCTAGCTGCCTTGAAATGTGGCTCCTACCCGCACCACGGACTCCCCCACTGGCAGGACAAATAAAGTCATGTTTTCTTAGCTCCAGCCTCCTCACTCCCTGGGAGGATTCATGTGATTTCAAGGTGATTTGCAACAACTTTCATTTTTTCATGTTCTGACAGCAATGTTAAATACCTTTTTTTTTAACCCATGACAGATGTTCGTAGGAGTATTGTAGCTCTGGAAATCTCTGGCCATCTTGGAGTCATCTTTCCCATCCTGAACTCTCTTTGGAGGCTTTTTCTTATATGATGTATTCCAGGGTAGGAAAGAAAAAAAGATTTTGTTTTAACACATGAATAGGGAGTGTTTGATGAGGTGAGGCACTGTTTCAGTGAGAAAGGAATAACCAAAGACATGAAGCTGCAGAGAAATGTCCACAAGAACACAAGACGTAGAATTAACACATAATGAGAGATTACCAGCATCCTTTGAGATTTTGTAACGGATCATGTGTACTTACGTGTGGTCCTAGCCCAATGTTTGAACCACCAATGGATAGCCATGAAAGGCGGTAACTTCTGAAAACATCTCATTGTTGATGATGCTCAGGGTTCACATTAGTGCTCAACCTGAACAAGGACCAAGCATCTTCCAATTATTAGAGGGAGAACAATAATCAGTTATTCAGATTTTTGATGCCAGAGTTAAATCCAGGGTAGAGGTAAAGAAAGCACAATTCAGAAAGAAGCTACAGTGTGTGGCTGAAGGAAATACATGAAAGTAAGTTTTGCTTCACTAAGAAATGTTGTAGGGAGAGCTGTCTCTTGTGAAAGGTTAAGAATTGATAATTCTTCAGTGCCTTGGTCCAGAATCAAACAGCCAAAAGTCCACATACGTTCTTCCGTCTAGTGTTTCCTTCTGTCTGGCTCTACATCTTTGGAGGTATGTCATCCACGGGGCAGACTGAGTCACAGACTTAGGAGGAATTTGGATCACTGACTTTCTTAGCCTGGCACTTCAGCCTAAGATATTAAAATATCTTATACAGAAAGTCCAAATATGAAATCACTTAGAGTGAGCGAGCTCTTGAAAACACTGGCTGTGACATCGTCTTTCTTTGTATTATTTTTACGCTCACTGTTTGCTGCCTGAACTCTCACTGCTCAGAGGGTAATGCTTACACAGGCAGCAGACCAATACACTCCCCCCGTCCTCAGCTGGGGAGGTACTTCCAGGGCACTTGATTACATTCCCTGGCCCTATGGCACAAATGGCCCAGCTGCCACCAGTGATGAGTTAGAGCATCATTAAATATCCTTTTCCCAGTGCATGGCAAAATTATCTTCTAGGGAATCATTCCACAACACCAGCATGTATTTAGTGACTCCTTCTTCTCTATATCCTTCCAGGCTTGCCAGGTTCTACCTGAAGAGCTGGCCAACGAAGGAGATATCCATTCACTCAACCAGTGTATTACAGCAGTGTGGCTTGTTTTGATCCATTCTGCCTTTTAGTACTAATGGTAATTGCAGTGGAGATGGTGCACTGACTCCCTACTGGAATACCAGCCTCTCATGGGGTTTTTGCATGTTTGGTGTGCAATGCCTATGCAGATACGCTTTCTAGAGTTTGCTAATCCAGAATGGCATCTGGGTCACTCTTGACACTGATCTATCTGCACTAGTTAATGTAAAGCTAGTATGGATTCAGCCCCTTTAGCTACAAGTATGCTTTTCCTGTTGAGCCTTGCCCTTTTCAGAAACACATTCTGGTTTTCGATTGCAGCGGTGCTACTCTAACTGTATTCACTTTTAAGAGCACTTTGTAGTGTTTTGGTCTCAGAAAGCAACCTCTGTGCTTATTTCTACACTCTTCTGTTCCTTATCCAATGTGCAAATGCATTGTGATTGAAAAGTGCCATTATTTGTGAGATGGTTTTCATTTTCAGACAGCACATCTGCGTAAGTGAAATATGACTTGTGCTCCATTCCCGCTCTTAGCTGTGCAGAAAGAAAAGGGAATATTGGGTACAAAACTCAAGCACTTTCTTAAAGAGAAAAGAATGTTTGTGATGGAAGTGTAAATACTATGTCGGATAAAACTGGTCTGGAGAAAAAAAGGGAGATAGATAAACTAATTGATGCTAATGGATGAAGAGGGGAAGGATGGTCCAGCTGGTGAGGTATTGCTCTGGGACCCTGGAAACTGTCAGATTGCTGCAAGTGAAGGTATTAATGTGGTTTAAGATATTGCCYCTGCTCCTCTGGGTCAGCACAACTGATTGCGTGTACTCCCTTGGTCTGGTCWCTGGAAGTGTGAGTAGTTACTTTAAATCCCTGTTACATTGTGGTCTTACTTCTTCTCCAGGTGGTCATTCATCTTCCTTCAAGTCCCATCTGCAGAGTTCATGGGCTGCCCTTGAGGTGTGACTATCTCCCTGTTCTCAGTTTACAAAGCAGCTTTGATCACTGTAGACTGCAAACTGCCCAGAAGGTTTAAAATCAGTGGAACCACTAGATCAGTCATCCTAACCCTGCTTCAACACCAGGCAGAGTTTCTCCTGATGAGTCCTGCACTGAGTCCAGTAACAGCCTTGGGAATGTCGTGCAGAACAGCATCTCATTTTGAGTTGAAAAATCAACAAACCAAATCTTCTTTTTGATAAAAGGAAAAAGTTAAGCCTTTTCACTCCCTCACACTGCAAAATATTTTCTAACTTTTTCTACAATGTTACTGAACAGCTTTGTCTTTTCTATATTATTAGGCATAGTTTTACTCCTTCTACCGACAAACTTGTTGCTTCAGATATGCTTTAAAAGCTCTTTCAAATAGGCCCTCTCAGACAGGAATCCTCCAGGCTCTTAAACTCTGTTATTTACCTCTGTGCACCTCAAAATATCCCACTTCTACTCTTTGTTTTTCTTTTTTTCATTTATTTTATATTGATTTTCTGACTCCTTCTGTTTTTACTTTGCCATCTGTCCTTGTGAAATCACACCTTTTTAGATATCTAATAAAAAACTACCAGAGTTCATGTACATTTTTCATCTGCTTTTCCTCCTCTGAATTGATTTTAGTCATTAATCTTTCCAGGCCAGAGACAAGAGGCCTTTCAGAAGTACCAAGGATATAAATGATAGGTTGAGACACTTCCATTTTCCTACAAGGGCTGTTATCAGGCTATGATCACTGACCCCTCAGAAACCACCAAATTCCAGTTTCATGAGTAATTCGTCTTTATTAGGTAATGAGCTCCAAAATAACCAGCTTGTGTTACATGTGTGACCTTTTCATGCTACAAAGTGACCAGAAGAAACTTTAATGATGTTTTAGCTGGGTTTTCATCTTTCATTAAGGACTTTGTAGAGCAGCTGATACAGTCACTCCGTTTAGGTGCTATTCTGTTATAAAGAAAGGCGATCGATTCTTTGTGTGTGCATTTGGCTGCAGCTCCTGAACTGGTGGGTCACAGYCCCAACCAGTTGTCTTAAACGCACACAGAAGAAGTTACCATGGGTCTCACTGACATATATGGCATGGGATTTGGACTTGATGATCTTAGAGGAGGTCTTTTCCAACCTTAATGATTCTATGATTTGGTTGCCCACAAATGAGCATCCTGTGTCCTATTCCCAAGGTATGTGCATACACTCAAGGTATATGAGAAGCCTACAGAAGGTTGGCAGATGTGACCAAGGTCCTGCAGAAGATCTGTACCAAAGTCACCAGACAACAAGTGAAGTTGAGAGCTAAGAGCTCCTCAGTTGATCCTGGTAACTGCCTGTAAGCACAGGCTTTCATTTGGGGAAAATCAGCCCTGTGCTTACCATGGGGGAAGAACTGCACAGAGCTCTCCTCGCTTATGAGTCAATGGGCTGCAGGCTCTATCCTGTCTTTTGGAATTTGTTCATAACTCCAAACACTTTTTCTGTGATCCCATGGGATAAAGTTGCTTCCTGATTAGGAGATGCTCAATGTCTAGCTTTGGTCTCTGTGTTTCTCCTTTCTCTTCACATTTCTTTCATCATGCTCGTTTTGTTTGCTTTGGGAAAATTGCAAAACAGCTGATCCAAACCCCATGAAAGTCAGTGGGAGGCTTTGAACAGGCTTTGATGGGGTTTGGATTAATCAAGTGAGAAATAATGATAGACTGACAGATTCAGCTTTGGCATTAATCTTTTTGGTTGAAAGGGCTGGCTGACTCTCGTTGTAATATATGTCTGTTGCTTCTTTTAAGTATTCTTACTTAACTATTCAGAATTGAATAAACAGCTCTCGGAAGGGAAAGACAGACAACAAACTATTTATCATTCTTTATTGCAAGTAGCTGTTTGCATTACATTAGCACCCGGTGGCTTTGCTGAGTCAGGTGCTGCAAGAGCATGGGCTCAGAAATACAATCTCTGATGAATTCCTGAATAGCGAGTATAGTATCACTCTCAGTCCCCAGTTGGGGACTTGAAACACAGAGGGATTAAGTCACTATTCTTCAAGTAGATATTGGCTTAAGTCTTTGAAACAAGGTTTAATGGAAACCCAATGATTGCAACAGTCAGTGGAAGAATCTGGGCTTCCCCTTCTCCAAAACAGAGTTTCTGGGAGATTGCTGACTCAACTAAGGGCAAGCTGGACTTTTCTGGACAATTTTGGACACAGAAAGGCTGTGGAGTTGCTGAGTAGCATGTCCTAGTCCCTCCTAGGACAAGCAAACAGCATGGGGTCAGCAGTGAGCAACCAATCATTCAAACGTGGTTAGACATACTGTCGATGACACAGAGGTGTCATATTTACATATTTGTTAGCTTTTTGGTCTCTGGCACTTTTATTAAGGGTGTCATGGTACTAAGTTGATGACAAGTTTGCAAGCTGAGTCAGCTGATATTCCCCAGACTGGTTTGGTGTCCAAAACACAGCCTTTGTTTCATCTTCCCCTTCAAGATCCCATTCTAGCTTTGACCAGCTGGAAGGTCTATGGAGTCAGGTCTGGGAGAAGCTGTCTAGGCTGAAACAAGACAGATCAGGTGCTGAAGTGCATCTGGAGTGGGTTCACAAAGACACTTCAGTAAAGAATCAGGGTTCCTACTTATTTTAAGGGAAAGCTAAGTGTCTGAGTATTTCAGTTCATTTTTTAATCTTGACTGTTGTGGCTTTCAAATGATAAACCCACAGAAAAGGTGAGAGGATGCTACTAATTCCAAAAGGTTCTTTAAACAGTAGAGAGGAACAACACTGGTGCTAAGAGCTGACAGTTTGCATCCTAGCCTTTATCCTTGTGTGAAATCCATGTAACAATAGTTAGTTCTTGACACTGATTAATGTACAATCTAACTAAAAAAACCCCTGAGAATGGGAAGCTTTGCTTTCTTGTCTTCATTCCCAACATAAGGTTGTTTCACACTACACATTCTTTACAGACAGCCTTCAGTTTATCGGATCTGTTTAGACAACTGCTAGAATAAGAATATGTAGTATTCATAATTCTAATATATAGAATAAGAGACTCTCACTGTTCACTTCATTAATGACGCTTGCTGAATTTCCATTGAGTGTAAAGTGAGATCAGGTGTAGATGTCACTGTATGGTGAATGGACTCAATACAGTTCCCTAAGCATAGGTATTTTTTTGGCATTTGAAACTTCCTAGGAAATCTGAGATCTCCACATGGACTGGCAGAAATGACACAGTATGTATGAAAGCCTTACATCCTCTCAGAACAGCAGCTGGAATTTCGGTGGGATACCCCGGAGCATCTCCAGTATCACTAGATTCCCAAGACTAAGCAACTGCATTAGTCAATGGAGCTTGTATAGCCTTGGCATGTGCTCCTAAAGCAGCTACCTAAATCAAGGTCTCGTCTGACTTTTTTCTGTTGATCGTACAGGAAGTCCAAGAGGTGGGATGTAACCAACTCTGATTGTGCACCTACAGCAGGGTGGAGAATCTTCTGTTTACTCCTGGAGGTCCCTGCACACCATGAAGTGTTTGACTTCCCCAATGTCTTTGCCATAATAGTCATGGTTATCAAAAGGGTCCTTCCACAGTGATTACAGCTGAACTGTGGTAGCAGTTGACTTTTTGGGTACTCAGGGTTGCTTATAAGGCCAAAATATAAAGAAACACTGTCATTGTCAGAAGATATTTGCCTTCCTTGCCCTGTCCTTTTATAAGGAATAATAATGCCAGAGTTCATTTGTAGCAAGATGAATGGCTTCAAAGGGTTCCCAATAAAAAACACAGCCTCATGTGGGGTTGCTGCATATTTTAGTGGGAGGTCTGGAAGAAATATGATCCCCTCATCTTAGGCTGCCAAGTGTGGGTAATTGTCATACTCTGAAGATTTTAGATAGGGATATCTTTGGCAGTTTGTGTCCGGTCAATAGACTTACAGCTATTATGCAATTTCCCTTTGCTGTAGGTTTAGTTTGTTCTGTCACAGAAACAGAGGGAGTATTTCTAGAGCATCCATAAGGGAGCAGCTAGCCTCCCATGCACAGTATTTGCTTGGCAGAGGAAGGCTGTCCTAATGAGAATAGAAAATGCAGAGAAACTTTCTAACCAGGCAACATTACACTGGGACACGCTCATTCACTGAGTCCAGCATAGTTTTTTCCAAACATCTCAAGTTTGATGAACTTTGCTGAAACTGTAGGACCCAGCAGGCAGCAAGACAGAGGATATTGTCCCAGAACTGACATCCAGAACTCTTCTTATCCAAGGTGGCATGAACTCTGTTCAAGACATGTAGAAAGTACTAAAGCAAAGGCAGCTCCTGTTTCAGGACACAGGACTGAAGCCAAAGTTCTTCCTCCAACTTTGCTCCTACAAGAGGCGGCCTCCATGAGATTTCTGCATGTTTGGAAATGCGGGATTTGGCCTTCAGGTATTGAAAGGGGTGTTAAAAAGGGGTGAGCATTTTACCCTGCATTTGTGTGTGTGTTGGTGTGCTACTAACTGATATCATTCAGCTCTTACTGTGTCTTTCCACAGTGGGAAGAGAGACTAGGGATAGGGAAAGACAAATTCAGTATGTTCTTTTATCTAAACATGTGCTTTGTATGAACTATTTACACATTTCAAATTTTTCCATCAAAATCTTGAAGGGTAGTATAAAACAAGCACAAAAACCTCAACGACCACGAAACAAAACAACAACACAGAGTCCCATTTTCTTCTTTCATCCAGTTTCCTTCCCTCCAGCCACAGAAAGAGTCTAAATTAATTTATCGCATCATTGATTTCATAGCACAAGATGAGCAGTTTTCATGTATCTGACATCTGAAAAATAACCTCCACCCACTGGAGTGGGACCCTGCAGTCCAGCCACTGATGTGGTGAGGATAACAGGGAAAAGGGAGGCAATAACTTGAGATATTGCCATATTTTTTTATGAGGACAGAATTCCTGCTCTAAATCAAATCCATGCACACTTTTGAACTTCAGATTACTTTTGTTCAGCACTCAGGTCAGTGGGAGTTTTATGGTGAGCTCAAAGAGATGAAGATCTAGCCATAAATGAGTTATCCTGCCTTTTCCAATCATGGCTATTCCTGTTCTCACAGTCAAGACCCAAAACTGTTCTCAAGCCCTGGTCTCCTGACTTCCCATATCAGATTTCTGCAAACATAGTCTCAGTCCCAGCTAGAAAGCACCCTCCAGAGAACTAGGAATTTCCTTGCACCTGAGTGTGACTGGTTTATTAGGATACCATGAAATATACTCACAAAATCTGCCTGTGAGCCAGYTGGTGATGGAAAGTTGGGCAAGGTGTGGAATGCACTGTGCTGGAACCTGCTCCAGCAGGCTAATAAAATCCTGACTGGCATGAGGAAGGTGACTAGGGCACTATTCCTCATTGTCTTTTGCACTACCAGCACTTATGCAATCAAATAAAAGTGCTGGGTAGCAGTTTCAGAAGAAGCCAAGGGAGATCATTTTTCATATGAAGCATAGCTAAGCTATGAAACTTGTTGTCGAAGACAGTGTGGATGCTAAATGTTTAAAGGGTTTCAACAGGTAGACGAACCTAGGAAAGGTAAAAATCATGCAGGGCTGTTAAATAGAAAGACATCACATCCAACTTAGGAAGCTCTTGAGCTGCAGACTTTCATCTTGTGATCACCTTATTTTTATAGTTTTCTGCAGGCATCTGTTTCTGRCCACTGTCAGAGATAAGAATTTTCAATTCTTGGTGAAGTAAGGAGGGGAGCCAGCAAAACCGCTACCATGGACTTCTGGAGGGCGGATTTTGGCCTGTTCAGGACACTGGTTGAGAGAGTCCCTTGGGAGACAGTCCTGAAGGGCAAAGGGTTCCAGGAAAGCTGGA
>JAYKAV010000755.1:398393-410570 GCA_035582835.1 Phoebastria nigripes
TTCTCCCAAGTAACTAGCGATAGGACGAGAGGAAATGGCCTCAAGTTGTGCCAGGGGAGGTTTAGATTGGACATTAGGAAAAATGTCTTCCCCGAAAGGGTTGTCAAGCATTGGAACAGGCTGCCCAGGGAAGTGGAGGAGTCCCCATCCCTGGAAGTATTTAAAAGACGTGCAGATGAGGCGCTTAGGGACATTGTTTAGTGGGCATGGTGGTGTTGGGTTGACGGTTGGACTCGATGATCTTAGAGGTCTTTTCCAACCTTAATGATTCTATGATTCTATGTTTCTATGATTCTATGATAAGATATTATTCTTTTTCAGTTTATGGAGTTGATTTACATTAAGTGGCTTGACTAGAAATTCCACATCCCCCATCATGTGGACCCTGGTGGTCCATTGTATGCGGTCAGAGAACATTAGCTCAGTTTCATGCCTCTTCAAGCTGGTACCAGTTTTAAAACTGCGGACATGCTCAAATAAACATATATTTTTTCATTTTTCTTCACCATATTGATGCTTATGTGAACCCCACATTCACAGTTTATCTGGGTTTTTCCATGTTGTTGCAAACATCTTGCACAGTGGGCTGGCTCCTCTCCTCCCATGCCAGTCTCTAGCAGCATTGCTGGGGTACCCCAGCAGTATCACTGTCTCCCAAATGGAGCTTTTCCCGCAGATCTGAGTGTTTCAAAATAGCCTTAATTCCTCCAGTGTTTCATTTCAAACTTTCTTCCTAGGTGAAGGTCCCCTTGCTCTTCTTACCAGTCTTTGAACAGGCTTGTTTTGATATGGAAACAAATGACAGTCTTCTTTCAGAAGGAACATGTCACTCTGCTCCATGCCTTAGGACAGAGATGATTAGGAACTGATTAGCACTTGGACATTCCCTTTGATTTCAGGTGGCAGGGGGCTCTGTTGCTGAATATTTTTCACAGGTTTGCAGTCTATTCCTCTTGGGGTATTGCAGACCTAAGGGTGCCATAGACATGCTTGGTGTGAAACTCAAGCTCATCTGATGCTGACTCTGGATCTCACTGTTGCAGCTCTTCCATAGTTTGTCATCTGTGGTGTGTGATGAAGAAGAGTTTGGATGAGTTGATCCAGTGGTTCTATTGACTTTAAACTCTCTGGGTAGTCTGCAGCCTACCCCAGCAGAAAGTGYTTTATAAACTGAAGACATAAAGATAGTTGTGCAGAGAGGGCTGTTCATGCAATTCGTGTATGAGCCTTAAAGATGCATGCTGCCCCAGGTGTCAGATGCAGCTACAGTGTCACCTCTTCTCTCCCCACCACATGACTCCATGTATGCTCTTCTGCTTGGGAGATGCCCCTTGCCCCATGACACAGAGTTCTGGTCTTGAGATGTGCCAGAGAAGGTCTGTGTGGGAAGTGCATTTGCATACTGTTTTCTTATCTCTTTAAACTATCCCTCACATAGTTCCTCCCCCTTTCCTTCCCCCGTGCCTGCCTGCATCTTATCTCTTACTTGGCAACTCAAAAAAAAATCTCTCTTCCTGCTATAGAAAGAGACAGTAAAAAAAAGTTGAATCACCAGCCATGTCTGATGGTGTCCTAGGTCATGTCTTTGGCAGAGTCAAGCCTTAAAGCTTGCTCTCCTGAGTTCTTGTCTCAAGCCTAGGATATGAAGATATGGCTGCAGAGGAATGGGCACGATACTTTTACTTTCTCATCCCTGCCATTCTGCTTCTCTAAGAGGATTTCAGATGCAAACAAAGGAACATTTTAATCCTTAGAAACTTGAGTACTGCTGCAGAGCTCGGTTGGCCTGAGGCCAGAAGTCATTCTTCCTGCAGTGAAATAAAACTGGCTGCCACCAAGGTCTGTGGAGATTTTCACCTGCTTCAAACTCATGATTAGAAGGAGCTTCCTGGCTCACTGAGTTCAGAGATTATAGTGTAGCCTGTAATTTAAATTTCCCCAGGAATTTATCAAGCTGCATCTTACATCAAGACGGATTTTTTTCTCTTTTGCGTGACATCCACGGCTCTTTTGGATAAAACATAACGTAGCTTCATTTTTTTTTTTTTTCTGATAGACATTCAGATTTTCAGCCAAACTGGATATTTGTTATAAAGTGTTTGATATGATACTGGCTGAAGCAGGATACTGGAATGACTGGTCCAAGTAGCTGGTCACAGTGATTGATGTATTCCTTTGTTTATTTACCACTGTCATTAGCAAACAGGAGAAAGAGAAAGGCATTCCTACGGGGGTATTCTTGTGAAGCTGGAGTGGAAACGAAGCACGGCCCCAGATGAGAGAGAGATGCCACAGAAACAGATGCTATTATCTTCAGAAAGAATTTCACACTTCAAATATAGCAGCAGTAAAACCAAAGCCCAATGGGATGCAAAACTGTTGGTGTTTTGCCCTTCTTTCTTCCCTTCAGCCCTCCCTTCCTCGGTTGCTTCTGTCTCCAAGATGCCTAGGTCAATGCAGGTTTGCTATGTAAGAGGGAAAATGGATGTTGGGYAGGATTAATCAGAAGGCAGATACTTCAAGGATTTCAAGACAGGATCCTGCTAAAGTCAATGGACTTCGTACCTGTGCCCCAGTTAAGAAGGGGAGTGCAAAGGGGTAGCTGAGTGAGTTGCTTGCATAGGCAGGGGTTTTCTAAGGAATGTTGCCTGCAGATACTTGAGAATATCTGCAGGGGGGAAAAAAAGACCTGGAAAACGGTTTTGAGAAAGAGGAGGAATTTTGGACTCCTCTACAGAAAACACTCCCAAATTAATTCCATTAAAGGTACTTGCTTTCAAGATTAGCCTTGATTTTCTTTCTGACCCAGTGCTGCTGGCCAGGTTTACTAGAAGATGCTCCTAGAGGATGCTGAACTTTAATAGCAGCCAAAGATCTATCACAAAAGCAAGGCAGGCATTTGAGAGATTGATTCAGACATTTTTGGGTGTAAATCAGCAGAACCTTTTGGATGAGACAGACGTATTCAGCTGGTATCTATCAGCTTAGTCCTTTTGAGGTCAGTGGAGGTAAACTGATTTAGTTCAGCTGAGAATCTGGCCCAAGATGTTGTTTAAGAGTTATGGGAAACAGAGACACCTTCAAGACTGGGCTGCAGCGTTGGTCAAATCCAAGGGCTTAAAGAAAAGGACAAAAAAGGCATCAGACACTCTAAGAGATGGTTGTTAACAGCTGTCCAGGGAGAGTTTATTCTTCTTAGAAATGATTAGCTCATGCTTTTGGCAATTTTTCTGGGAAAAAGATATGGGCCACCTCTTTTTTAATGGAGCAGAGGAGTGATAAAGGAACTGCTGTGTGAATGGTTAAAGAGAGTAAATCAATCCCTGATTTCTGGCAAATGGAGAACCCAGTTCATGGAGCTTGGACACACTGCAAGTATTCTGCTTTGCAATACAGCTGGGTCCAGAGCTGCTAGGTCCTGGCCTAGTTAGGAGCTCAGAAGGGCTTATTTGAGTGAGTGTATCTCTCTGAAAATCTTTAAAGGACTGGTGTCTACTTTTGTACAGCAGGTCTTGGCTCTTTTTCAGGGTGCGGCAAGACCATGCAGCAGCCAGAAGAGCCCACAGTTTTGGCTCAAAGAATGGAAGCATTCATGGACTTTCAAAATTTCTCTCTCTTACTTTTTAGCTACTTAGAAGTTGGGTAAGACCCCTCCCTTCTTAAGATAGGTCCTCACGGCACTATTTCCATTTTCCTCCTCTGCTGAGAACTGCCTGAATCTTTAAGTGCCTGAAAATCTTTCAAGATCCATGTGGAGGGTCTAAATAGGTGTTTAGTCTAAGCTAGGCTCCCCTCCAACCAATAGAAAGGTCCCAACACTTGACAGCTGAAGCAGGCTGTTAAAATATCTTCTTTTGCTYGCACGCTGAGATCATTTTCCATTTTATGTGTGGTCTTGCAAGAGTTAACCGTGTTCATTGCTACTAAGTCTAATGCGTCATCTTTTATTCTATGCAGCACACTGCTTTTGCAGGTACAAATTCTGTTCTCAGACATGCATTTATCTGAGTTATTCCAAAAACAAAGCCAAAATGTCTGGCAGAGGTCACCTTGACTGGTCTGAGTTTTACCTCTTCCACATTGCACAGCATGAGTTGTGCCTAGTGGAATAGGCCATTCCAGCTGGATTATGCCAGAGTCTGTTAAAGGAACAATTCCCTGCATCTGCCTTTTCCAGCCTGACATAACAATAACTGACAATTCAAATTAATATGATTTAGAATTGCAGCTCCTTATGACAGTATCATTAACCAAAGTAACTAGCAATGCTCAGTGTTCAAGTAATTGCTGAGGTGTGATGGGCTGCCACGTAAACGTGTATCTCCTCCTGCAGCACCCTTCTGGCATCTTGAGCACTCTGGCCTGGTGATGGTAAGCACTTTTTGTACCAGGTCCTAGGACTCAAAAACGTTAGTTTTCATTTGAATGAATTTTAACTGGGCAAAAGAAGCAATTCTATGCCTGCATGGGACTGGGAGAGGTTTCCTTTCTTAGATTTGATTCTGGGTAGTAAAAGCATTATAGACCTGGACTTAGTTAAGCAGAAATGAAGAGCAGGAATTGATTTTCATTATGAGCAAAAGCAAAGAAATAGTGATAAAGAGGAAAAGCCTTGCTGGCAATCTCATTTTTTATGTTTACATAATCCAGCCTCCTTTTCCCAACAGAAGCAGGCAATCAGAAGAATTAAAGGACTTGTGTCCGGGAGAATGACAAAACACTATTATTACAACATTTTTTTTTATACTATAAAGCATTTCCATATTCCTTTGCATTCATTTAACAGGTTATTAGAATATCTCTTGGTATTGGCTAAACATCAATTTATTGACATTTGTGCCACTCATATATACATGAGATCATTACAGTCATGTCTTTTGGGATTGCAATGCCTTACCTGATATTTCATCAAAGTCTTTGAAGTCAAGTCAGCCTAAACTTATTTCCATCTCACCATAAATTCAACACCATCCAGTGCCAGAGCATCCAGAGCTGCCCTGAACCCATTCCCACCTAACAGACTACCACAGCAAAAGGCTTTATTGGCTTTTACATTTTTCCTGGTCAAAAATGAATAACTCCTATTTTGTTTCATGAGCTAAAAGACTTTCTGTCCAGTTTTCCCACTGAGGACCCAAATTTTTTCCTGCTTTTACCATGGCAAAAGTCTTTATGTAGCTACAAAGGTTGTCTTATGGGACACCACATATGTTCCTGTTGTTTCATATTGTAGCTTCTGTGAAGCAGTGGCAAATCCTAGGACTTCAAATAGTGGAGATACTGCTCTGTACATCTGCATGTCCCCTGGGAGCCTGCCATCACGTTCTAAGAGCACTTTTTTTCCCCCTTATTTTCTGTTGAACAAATGTCAAGAGATGTCATACTTCAGTAGAAACATTCCATAATTTAACAGTCATAAATGCAGATCAGAGTTTTGTTCTACATCAAGCATAAAAAAAGAGAAGCATTTTCTCTCAGAATTTCCTTTCCTCTAAATAATAGATTTTTTCACTTTATTCATATTTATTTAGTTTCCTTGGAACTTATTCATAAGCACAAGGTTCTAGCTCCCTCTTTTCCTTCCTTCCTTCCTTCCTTCCTTCCTTCCTTCCTTCCTTCCTTCCTTCCTCTTCTTTTTTTCTTTGTTTCTTTTTTTTTCTCCTGACAAGAACCAGCGATTTTACCGACACTGTTGATTTTTCTGTTCTTGCTGTGATATCCAGGGCAACAAAGTAATCAAACTCCTCTTCTAGACTCTGGCCTTTGGTAATAGGAACCCTTCAAAAAGCATCAATCATCAAGTGGCATTCCACAGTGTGTTGGGAAATTCTCTATTCTCAGAAAAACATCCTCAAATTCTTCCTCAATTGCTTTGATCTTTTTGCACTTCTGATAATTACCCTCTGTGAGGAGATCAAGAGCTTAACAGATTATTAGTAAGTGTTATTCCCCAAGTACTGTTATCCAGTTTATAACTGATTTAAGCATTTAACTTCTGTATTCCTCTTATCAATTTTAACTCGGCATTGGAAACACTGAATTTTAACCATTGAGCTTCAACTGCATGTGGCCTTTGGTTTCTTTTAACAGTAGCATCACTGTTTCTTGGCACCTCTGTAGCTTCTGTCAGTCTGTTCAGCTTAAAAGCCCCATCTATTTCCAGTCTGCTGCAGTGCCATGTGTTGTACCTACAAAATATTTTATAGTTCCTTTCTTCCTCTGAGCACATTTTCATAATGCATTTTACTTCTGGCACTATGTAGTTCAGTTATCACTTAGAGCCAAGGAAGCTGACAGCGCTCTGGTATGTTCATTGCCAGAGTTTTGAGGGAAAATAAGAGCTTTTGTATAACATAATGGAGTAGCTGATTCCAACTGACTCATACTAAACTGAGGTAAAGACTGCACCACACACAGATGATCTAAAAATAATGACCATGAGAATCTCCAACAAATCAGTCATGCAATTTCCACTCTCAGTTCCTGGGGCCTCAAAATGCTGGCCTGGAGGGTGTAAAAATGGTCCAGGCTCATTGCAACTCATTTATAAGGTCAAACTTCAGACAGACAAGCTCCCTCATACCACTGTCCCCTCTCAGAACAGTTTCCGATTACGCAGACACAGGCACAGGCAGTGTTGGGTTTTTGGACCAAAAACTGCCATGGAGAGCTGCTGGTCCATCTTCTCCTGTCTCACCACAGCTGCAGTGAAAAGGTGCCCTTCTGAATGGCCTGGCTTGGCTGTGCATTTTGGCACGCGCTAGACTTTATCAAGTCACCTGGTGGGAGTCTGGGCTTCCCTTTCCCCCATCTCAAGGCCATCTCACTCAAGACTTTCGGACAGATCTCTCTGCTGTGGTCGTGGCACACCTGGTGCATGCTGTTGGGTCATGTAGATGATGGCCAAAAGCTCCCTCG
The DNA here is from genome assembly GCA_035582835.1 of Phoebastria nigripes. Classification (NCBI taxonomy): domain Eukaryota; kingdom Metazoa; phylum Chordata; class Aves; order Procellariiformes; family Diomedeidae; genus Phoebastria; species Phoebastria nigripes. The sequence continues at coordinate 405,312 of JAYKAV010000755.1, forward strand.
TATGTTCCTTGAATCCTTCTGGCCAGGTGGACACCCCATTTCATGACAAGGCTATCCTACATGATCTGAAATCCCTGTTCACCTGACCTCTCCTTGATCCTACTGCAACGGGCAGAGCATGAAGGAGTGTGAAAAAGACTCTCTGCCATTTGGGGGGTCTCATCCCTGTTGTTTCGCGGGACAGGAACTCAGCAGGCGACAGGACAGCCTCCGCACCCACCCACAGCGAGAGAAGATCCTTTTTGTCCATTCAAAAAAGGCTTTGAAATAACACCAWCAGTATCTCAAGTTCCCTGCCCTTCTGTTGCTTAATTTCTCTCTGACAGGGGCTCTGAAATTTGTCCAGAAATCTGCCTTCAGGTTCCTATCCACATTGTTTTAATGAATTGCTGAGTTTTTGATTTATTATCCCAAATGTCTGGCCAATGTAAATGTTTCCTTTCCTTAAAGCCAGCAAAGATTTGTAATATGCCTACAAATAATACTCTAATCTGACCACATCAATGAGATGGCAGTAAATTACACAGAGGCACACACAATCCACTCACTGGTATATGTTGTTGTGCATAATTCGATGTTGCTCATATAACTCACAATCCAGCTTTTATCTCAGCCTGAAAATGGCAGTACCATCCAAGCCCTTCTTCCCCTTTTAATGATGAATGCCAACCCTTATTAATCCTTCTACAATTTCTACAACTCAGGCACAGAGGAGTTATCTCATCTGATAGCAAAAGGTTGTCATCATCAGGAACATGAGATCTCCTTTCTGGGGACAACATATTTGACATCTCCAAAAGGTTATCTCTTCAGTGCTCAATCTGCAGTTGGCTCATATCCTGAGAAATATTTTTAAGGAAAAGTTTACAGGAATTTCTTGCTCCTTGATAGTTCTTTAATGTTTTCTGCAGAAGCTGATCTTCTCAGAGAGTGCTAAGCGTACACCACAGAAATCCAGTTATACTTATTCTGAGGAGAAGAGGGTCATACTTGTCAGTGCTTGTAATGACCTTTATTTCAAGGCAGAATTGGCAGTGAATGGTGGAAATTCACTAAGACCAAACTGGTTAATCCCAGGTTTCTTCAAATCCTGGACCCTGGAGTTAGGTGAGTACATAGCCACTTTATCCCTCTCCCTACCTTCTGTTCACTTTTATTAAAAATAAGCCTTCTTTTAGCTAAAAAGATATTTCACCTTTCAAGGATTCGAGGAAAATGCCTAAAAATGTGTCACTAGTGGTCTCACAGCTCAAAACCCCTAGCTGACCAACAATTGCTCCACACATATAAAATAAAGCCATTTTATGCGCAGTGGAAACCAGGATGTCTGCTTTCCAGTGTGATTCAAGGCTGGTTGATTTTTTTCACTGAATCATACAGGAGGCCACGTGTGAACTTCTACCTTATAGAGCACCGGAGGCTCCTCTGGGGCTGGGAGTGGATTCTTCCAACCAAGAAGACCAATTTATCTTAGCTGGAGCCTCCATAAATCTTCCTCCATGTCATCTCGCTGGTCATTAATAAATTTGGAGGTTTTATCACAGCTTTTCTCTAGATGGGAGAAGTTGTCAAGCCTCTTGGCTCTATTTGGATGCTGATTTTCATTAAGCCCTGTAGAAACTTGTGGGAGTTTATCTCAAGTTTAGCTGCCATTGGCACATGGGGTGAAAGCTGTGAGGGGATGCAGCAAGGGGTGTTCCTACATGCATCAAGTCACAGTCACAGCACATACCCCCATGTCCTCAGGAGACCAGGCGGAAAACAAACTCAGCAAGGCTGAGAGTTCACATCATATGAAATCAACCCCCGAAAGGCCATGGATGCAGTTTGATTTCCTCTGTGGCTGAGTGCAACTGGCTTTAATCATTGCAAGGCTGTTTCTCTCTACGCCAAGCATCAGTTTCATTCAGCAGGTGCCTCGCAGCAGTTTTGCTCCTGCAGGAGGGAGCAGATGAACAGATCTAAGCAGATGAGTCCAGATCCCAGTTCTGTGGCTTGGGCTCTTCTCCAGTTATTATCTTTTCTCAGACAGGGGTTTTCTGAAGCCACAAAGGGAATCCCATCCAGACCCAGACTGTGAATGCAGGCATTTCCATGTTCAGGCAATCAGATAGCGTTTCTCCTAGAGTGAAGAGAGAAATCAGGAGGATGTTGCAGTAGGAATGCTTTTAAGTCCTTTTTGTTGCCAGAAATGGGTTAGATTTTGTCCTGGACTGCACGTCTATGATTTGGAGGAAGAAGGGATAATGTCCAAACAACCCAGAGTGGTCTGTGCAGGCTCTGGATCTGTTCATATCCAACCAGATAGGTGAGGATTAAGCAAAGAAGAGTGGAAAACAGGGAGGCCTCTCTTACCATTTCTTCAAATCTGGATCAATATGTGAAAAAAGGTATAATCACTTATTACTGGTGTGGCATGAGCATCTTTTCAAAGAGCAGATCTCCTAAGGTGAGATCCTCTGTAGGACAGCACATGGTAGGAACACGTCTGGGGAGCTGGGGACATGTTCACCATGTTAGGCCATGTCATAGGGGGATTTAGGGTCTTTGCAAAGTCAGGCTGCAGATGCAAGGAAGGCCAGATGACAGGCTGTGGGTCAAAGCCAACTGTGCAATGCCATGGTCTTTCTCCACTCGAGGACTTCAGGCACTGGATCCAGTAGATCAAATTAGAATTGGACACAAATGATCATGGAGTGGAAGAGAAACTGTGGTTCTGCCCTGTAAATATATGATGTCCCAGACTAGCTAGAGGAGACAGTGAGATAGGAGCCAGTTCAGAGTGTCATGCTGGACACATGACATGACACATGATATTTAAGAAGTCTGTTCGTCTGAGTATGACCTCCATGGAGTAATTGAAGGTGAGAAGTACAGGCTAATCCCCACGGGAAGTGGGGTTACACCCATGGCCTGGATAGTGTTTTAGGGCTGTCTCTGAGGCATGTTTTCCCCTAGCAACTCATAATAGCTGTCCTCTTTATTTCTGGGCCAGAAGAAACTCCTAGCCCAAATCTGGTCCATTAGCATAGGGCTTGTGTGTGTCCTTTCTGGAGCTCCTCTTGTTTTGGGCTGTGCTGAAGATCAAATTCACTATCTCCCAGAGGAAGCCAGCTTCTGCTTTCAGTACCCTGTCCTCCATCATCCCTTTGGTTCCAACTGGTAACAAAGGTAAATGACTCATGTGGTTGTCAGTTCTTTATAGAAAACAGATTTTCTACAAGAAGTGACTCAGAGTATCCGCCTCAATATTGAACAATGGGGCCAGTCACCCAGCAGAGCCTCACAAAGCAAACAGCACTGAAACCAGAACCCAGTGTCCTGTCCCATGTCGGCAGAAATATTATTCCAGCGGTAGCTCCACTAGACTCAAACGCACAATTGTCAAGGACCTGATTTTAGGGGGAGCAGTTAAACTCATTTATGGCATATGGATATTGTCAGGAGCAAGGGGTAAAGTGATATAACCTCCTGCAGGGTGGTGGGGTGGGAACTATTGATTTTATGTCTATATTATCAGAATTCTGTTGTTAGTTGCAAGGCTGTTGTGGTTTAACCCCAGCCGGCAACTAAGCACCACGCTGCCACTCGCTCACTCCCCCCACAATAGGATGGGGGAGAGAATCGAAAGGGTAAAAGTGAGAAAACTCGTGGGTTGAGATAAAGACAGCTTAATAGGTAAAGCAAGAGCCACGCACRCAAGCAAAGCAAAACAAGGAATTCATTCACTCCTTCCCATTGGCAGGCAGGTGTTCAGCCATCTCCAGGAAAGCAGGGCTCCATCATGTGTAATGGTGACTTTTGAAGGCAAATGCCATCACTCCGAACATCCCCCCTTCCTTCTTCTTTCCCCAGCTTTATATGCTGAGCATGACATCATATGGTATGGATTACCCCATTGGCCAGTTTGGGTCAGCTGTCCTGGCTATGCTCCCTCCCAGCTTCTTGTGCACCTGGCAGAGCATGGGAAGCTGAAAAGTCCTTGCCTAGTGTAAACACTACTTAGCAACAACTAAAACATCAGTGTGTTATCAACATTATTCTCACACTAAATCCAAAACACAGCACTATACTAGCTACTAGGAAGAAAATTAACTCTATCCCAGCTGAAACCAGGACAAAGGCCAAATTAAATTCTGACTGCTTTAGTGACTATTAGGCAACTGTTTTAGACTCGGACATCTAATGTGGATGGGTAATATGGATTCTCAGTGAAGGGTTCAGTTCTGCTCCTCTTACTCTTGCCAGATGGGCCTTTACTGTCCATGTAGTTCCCTTTCTATCACTATTTCTGTACTGTATGAGTAGGTAGCATTATGTTCCTGCAATATCTTCTTCTACGTTCTGGTATCAGCCTTCTGTGGACAGGACTGTGAGGTACCCATCTAGAAGTGCTTCAGGAGAGGACGGCTTGGCTACTGATAGAGTTTCCTGGGATGTAGCTGATCTTTGGGGCTGGGCAATAGCTCTCATTTCTTTTTCCCCTTACTCTGCATTTGTACAGTCCAAGGTAGACCATAATTTTAGTTAATTATAAGAACTCAGAATCTATGTGGGGCATTGTGATACTGGTTTAGGAGCTGAGAATTTGAGGGCTTAAATTTTGAAAAATCTTCTCACACAAATGACTGCTTTTATTACATTTAATTAGAAGGGACAGCAGTTTACTATGCTGCAAAAAAAGCCACCTATACTTTAAGTCCCTGCTCTGTGCCTGCAATTGCTGTAATGACATAGGTACAACCCCAGCCTCTTTTGGGAGTGTGGTTTTATGCGTGTGTGCTAGAAAACGCAAGTCTTGTGTCTGGGTTATGGCACTAGAATCTAAGACTCTCTTAAGTGGCATTCAGGAGGCTGGAAGTGTGACATCCAACTCCTCTTTATCTCCTCTGCTTTTCTGCTGTGTTGGTTAAACCTCAATCATGTCTACAGAGAAGGTTGTGCCTCAAGTGGATGTCTAGTTCTGTTTGCTAGGCAATCCATGAAGTGCTGCATTGAGTCTTGAAGTGGATACACCCCTCATCACAGGGGAATCTCTCTCCTCTAGTAGGATGTCATCAGTGTCCATGAAAATCAACAGCAGGACTTGCATCAATTATGGTGGATCAAGCTGATACCAGGCGACCCTAGCTCAGAAGCTGTGAAGTAGTACTGGTGGTTTTATCTTTCCTTTCCTTTCCTTTCCTTTCCTTTCCTTTCCTTTCCTTTCCTTTCCTTTCCTTTCCTTTCCTTTCCTTTCCTTTCCTTTCCTTTCCTTTC
>JAYKAV010000755.1:412215-454618 GCA_035582835.1 Phoebastria nigripes
TCTTTTCTTTTCTTTTTTCTCTATTCTTTTTAGGCTTTACAGAAGGAAAGCAATGCCTTCCTTTTGGCACCATGATAACTTTCACCCCATCCATCTCACATATGCCAGTTACCTGCCGGCCTTAGGGGGAGGCAGGACTTCAAACCACAGCTTAGTCTCTCATAAGTCAAGTCCTTAACTTCTGCACCATCAAGAAGCTTTAGTGTAGTTCACCCTAGGGTTTGTGAAAATGTTGGTTATTTCCTGAAAACTCTGGTGCTGCCACTGCTCACTACTGACCTTCCAAGCTGGGTACTGATCTGTACTGAGTTGAGTACCAGCACCTCTGCTACTGCACAATATGGTTGTTCATTTACCAACTGCTTCAGAGGATGCTTTTAATCCCATCTCTTAAAGGACCTCGACTCAGCTTTGTTCAGCCACACAGCTCAATTTGTGATTTGCAACACAGACTTCTTTCTTGGTGAAAAACAGCAAGTAGTACGAAAATCCCCAGCAYAATCAAGTAGTAAACTTGATATGAACTACTTCTTCCTATGGATGGATTTTTGTTTTCCTTAAAAACTGATTCTTTCACATGAACCATATGTTATGGCAGCCCATTAGGAAGCACAATTCTACCCTCTGTCTAGCCTGCATTCCCTCTTTGGCTGCCTTTCTTAACCATGCATCAGTTCTCCCTTTTCCTAYCCAGTTATTACTTTGTCACATTTTCAGGTTTCCAGGTACGCACAATTAATTACATCAGACACTCTCAGACCTTCTCTCTCATTGACACAGATGCTCAGTATGTGTTAGACAGTTAGGTCATTGCATTGTCTTCCAAGTTTATGCGGACTTCCATCAACAGCTTTACCCTGGCTCGGGGAGACTTTGGACAGTAATGAACATTGCTCACTATTTCTGTTCCTCCAGACATTCAGGCTGAACAAGTGAAGCCCGTCAGATGAGGAAGTTACCTTCAAGGTCTGGAGACATGAAGTACTTTTTCCAGGCATACGACAAGCTATTGAAGAGACAATAGGGAGTGGTTATGGTGCCATTAAAATGTGCTGATGCAGGTAGCTCACAGTTATACTTGTTGACCTAACAAAGGGACTTTCTCTAGCCCCAGTTCATCATTCAGGCTCCTCTAGGGTAAATGAAGACTAATAGATTCCTTATGGAGGTTATTTGTCTCATCTCATTGACCTTAAACAACTGTCCTGGGACAAATTGCCTCATGGATATAGCCCTGCTCATTACAATGGACACTGAGATGCATAGTTTATACTAGGTGAGAACATGCAGATCTCTAAAATTAGGCTAGAACCCCTTTGGAGGGTGAAATGTTAGGAATACCTAACCATCAAGGAATATTTTTTGCCTGGGTTTGACTGGCTTATGGGACAAATACTGACCTCATTCACAGTCTAAACAATCCCTTTTCAAGACAGTGGAGGTGCTTAGGATGGCAAAATTTAGCTGAATGTTCTCACACTGTCATTCCAAGGGTGAGGACAAGCATCTCCCTGGACATCTGCATAACTGGCATCTTTTTCTACACGGAAGATGTCTTTGGAAGAATTTATGGATTTTGTACATTTTGCTAGAGGAGTTACTGAAAACTGGCTATCTTTATGATGTCTGATGTGCCTTCATCTGAATTCTCTTCCCATCTCAGCTTTCACACTGACTTTAAACAAAATATGTCATCTCCCCTTCTTCTGCGTCCTTTTGCTTTTTGTGTCTTTTGAGACTCCAGGCTCTCTAGGACTGCATGTTTTTTTTTCCTGACAGCTGTATCAATCTACCTGCTACAGAGGTCACACCCATTCCTCTCCAGTGGCTGTGGACAAGCCAGGGTTTGGCAGTCCTGGATAGAAATAGTGGGATTCATCTTACCTAACTTCAGTTATCTAAACATTAGGAGTCCAATATCAGATATTTACTGGTACTCCTGATTCAGTCAACAGGAACAGATGGGCTTCATAGACTGATGGATCCCACTTGGTCTAGTCATCACAGCAGCATCCTCTGGATGTGTCTATTTACTACCGTTGATCAGGAGTTAGTATAGCCTGTGGCCTGACATTAGGTAAAATCATCCCATTGGCTGAATGATTCATTGCTCTCTCGCCCTTAGGTGCCATAGTAGCCAAGTTGTGTGTTGGGCAGATGACCACAATGTGGTCCTCACAGCTTRTATGTTGCCTGGCAAAATAGGTTCTGGTCTTTAGGGAAGTAAAATAGTAGTATTATTAATAGTCATAGTACAAACGTTAATATACTTATTGTCACTTTRAGCCTACTATCAGGCTGTTTCTTGAGGTCAGCAAACTAAGATGTTTGGAAACAGCTGTGGGAACTGACTGGGACCCTGCATGAGCTGTTTATTACATTAATGTTCGTTGTTGGAAGCAATGAGCCTCACAGAAAGGAAAAAAAATGCTGTGGATCTGTTCCCCCTTCCCTCTTCTTTCCCCTTCCTCCCTCTCACGCTGTTGCTGAACAAGATAAAAATAAGTGCAACTGTAAGGAGTATGGTTGGTGTGATAGGACTGCAAGAGGGAGTAATTGGGAAAAGGCAGATCCTGTAACTATGGGCTTCTTTCATCCTGAAGCCCAACTGTAGGGGCTCTGCTATWCTTCGTCACTGGAGCACTCGACGGCTGCGTGAAATGAAATAAACTGCCAGCTACGATCATCCTTGGGAGGTTGTTGTAACCGCAGTAGAGGGGATGGCTCTTGGCTGTCAGGGGACTCTGTGGTCTGGCTGAGCAATCAAAGAGGGTGGTAATAGCCAGGCCTAGCTATCTGGGATCGCTGGGTAATGCAAAATGCCATTATTCATTTTGTTAGCTGCAAATGGCCTTTATTTACATTTCCACTTAGCTAGGTAGTTTCCTCAAGACTCCAAGAATTCAAGACGCAGACATGTTATTAAGACATTTAAAACATCCCCACATTTAACAAAAACATCTGATGGGATTGAAAGCCTTTGGATTTTTTTCCTTACTCTTCCTCTTTCTTTTTTATTGAAGAGCAAAAGCAAATAAAAGTCTAAAGCTCTTGGACAACTGTAAAGTCTCTAAGAAGGGATTTTCTTTTAAGGGGCATGTAAGCAGCCTATACAAATATATTTTTATTGTTTTTTTTTTTAAGAAAGTATTTTAAGTCTTGGATTTCAGGGGTTATCCTGCTGGGAGGAAGCCAGAACTATGACGCTTGGTGAAACAGACATCTGCAGGGCAAGGAGAAAGGATCTAGGGTGGGTTTTGTAGGTGGTTTTGGTTGACTTCCCTGTAATTTTTGTTGTTTTTGAGTTGGACAGATAGGGAAAAGAAAGTAACAGATTTGGAGAAAATGAGGTCTTGAATGCAGTTCAGTYTAACTGAGCAACCACCACTGCTCCAGGCCAATGGGGAGCTCTGCTGATGATCCTACACAACTTGAGAATGTGTATGGCTACACTACTACCAGTGATTTCAATACCACCAAGCAATTGCTACCACTTCAAGCTGCTCCTCAGGGCCCCAGGCTTTCGTTGCCCAAAGCCTACAAGCCACTCGTACCAAATTATTTCCCAAGCTGCTGCAATTTTATAGATCCTGCCCAAAAGTGAGATGAAAGGCTGGCAAAGGCCAGCCTCTCTGCACCCAAGGTGAGCAGATGCTGCAATTTCTCTTCTGGCGCTTGGTTCCCTGGCATCTGGGCAAGTCCTTCTGTATTGGCTTTGCACAGCTGAAGGTTAGCGAAATACAGCCATGTCTTGCAGGAAAGACATCGAGACAGGCTTACATGCATAAGGATTTATTTGCAGTTACACCTATACAAAAAGAGCGTTAGATAAAGAATTGGAAAACCATCTATTTTAAGTGTTTCTACTGATCCCCCTCCCCATTCTAGGTGTTTAACTTCCTTTTTCGGTACCTGTGCACACTCCGACTGCTGCCTAGGCTGTGTTGATTGAGTCTCTGCAGCATTCAGACAATGAAGTCCCCACAAAACTTGAACGAAAGCCCCAACAATTCCCCAAACTGAAGGATAGAGTTGCTGCAGAACGTGTCCAAAATAGAAGGCAAACCAGAAAAAAACAAAACAAAGTCTGAGCCTAAAACATTAAAATGAAACAACAGCCACCAAAAAATGCAGCCAGCAGCACAAAAAAGAAGCCATGCTGTGCCCTCACCAACTCCTACTCTGTAATTAAGTGAAAATGCTGAAGGTTTGGTGTTTTTAAAACTGTTCTCTGGTTTCCTCGGGGAAAGAAAAAAAAAAAAAAAAAAAGCCTTGTGTTCCTTTTCTGAGTAAACAGCAGAATTTCAGTGGATTAATTCTCCCAGCTCAGCCAGAGCTGGAGGATGCTTTTCCTCTGTTATTTTTTTCCCTCTGTGACTTCTAATTTTGTCACCAGGTTGCACGGTTCTTTATGAAGCTCCTTGTGGCACACGAAAGGGATATTTCAGCTTTAGCTGATCTGGAGAAAAAGGTTTGGTGTGTTGCATGAGAAACCGATCAAATTTAAGTGGTGAGGAGGAAAGGGTTGTCCTTTAATCATTTCAGGGCTTCTGGTCCTGAGGCACTGCCTGTGCTGAGGAATTTTCCTATTCAATTGGATAAGAGTAAGGAAAAAGAAAAAAGAAAGAAATTTCTGTAGAGAGTTAAGAACAACAACAAATGAACTTTTCCTCAGGAAAATGGGAGGGGAATGGCATTTTGTTTTGTTTGTTAAAAACTCAAGCACCAAAATACTCTGACCAAGAACCAAATGTGGCTGCAGAGCCTGAGGGACACTGAAGCTTAGATGTTCGCACTCTCCTCCATGGGCTGGACCCATGGGATAGACAGAATTTCCCATAATTCACTACGGCAAAACATGTAAATGAAGACAGCTGAATCCTGGGAAATGTAGTTTAGCTTTGAGACCTGTCCACTGAGGAAACTAAGGCAATTTTCCATTGCCAGAAATGATTGTGTTGATGTTTGGCCTGAAAAAATTTAGATTTTTTTTCCCCAGACATTCAGTTTATGAAAAAAAATCTAAATTTTCTGCTGAAGGCAGGAAGACTACCAGAAAAGAATATTGATGAAACAGTTTTCTTTTCACAAAAAGTGGAAAAGTCTGAGGACCAGCCCATACCATTCTTAATTATTTTAAGGATAATTTGTTTACCTTCTCCTAGAGCCACTAGTGTGATAACCAGGTACTGTGGTTAGTCTTTTAAAAATATGTAGACCAATCTTGACTACTCAAAATATGAACATGAAGGGAAGTTTGATTCTCTGCAGAAGATGGGAGAAAAGTGTTAGGGTAAGGGAAGAGATTATCTCTGAGTCTACATCCAGAGTCTGTTGTGAGCCACTGTCATGCACTGATGACTTTATTGAAAAGCCCTRAGAAGGACTTAGCTGAGCAAAGGAGATGCAAAAAGGCCAGGAATGGAGAAAACACAGGGAAGCCATAGGCTGATTCAATCCCTTTTTCCATGACTGGAGATTTGATGCTCAGCAGTTGCCTGCAAGCTAAAAGCTGGTCTGCATTTCCAGTCTCAACTCACTTTGGGATTATTTTGCATGGGCTTCAGCCACTTCAGTTTCATGGTGAGCACCCTGTAATAGTGAGCAGTGCTTCGAGGTCCTACACAATTACTTTGTGGAGAATGAGAATATCAGCTAGAGTCCCACAGGATTTTGAGAGTGCAGGGACAGATCTATGGTTCCTCTTGCTATATGGAGGGGGGAGATATGTAGCTGAAGGCCATGGGGCTTCCTGGTCTTTGAATGAYCTTGCCGTATCAGTCATTATGAAAGAGAAGAACAGCAGGAGAAACTGCATGTATGGGTTAGTTCTTCTTTTACATAAAGCATCTCTGTTCAGGTGAWCCACCTCCATTCAGGTGGCTCACACAAAAACCTTTAAAGGTGTTCCCGGGCACCAAGGACATCTGCACAGAACTGTCAGATATGACACAATATCCTCTGGACCAGCAGCATGGAGATTGGGATAACACTCTCAAAATAGATAGAGTTTGGGAAGGGAATCAGAGACATGAAGTGTCTTGCATAAAGAGTCACCCAGAAAGACACTAGCAGAGAGGAAAAGTCCCAAGGACCTTTCTGTTGACCTGGTGCATCTCTAAAGAAGCATTCTAGATTTATACAGATGTCGGCAAGATAAGAATCCAGCTTCAAAGGCTCAGCATCTTGCTCCTCTGAGTCATATTTTACTTTAAAAACTGATTTTTTTTCAACAGCTGTGTCAATACATCAAAACAAGTCTGTTTCTCATGAACCCAACACCTGCTAGAGGATACTGAGAAACAAAAAGTGGAACCAGGAAAACATTACTTACATTTTGCAAGATGTAGCAATATCCCATCAGTACATTGCAGAAGAATAAAGCCATAGCATCAATGAAAAAATACATTTCTCCAATCAAACATCAGAGACAACAGATAATGAAGAAAGTAGAGTGCAGTACAATATTTGGCTTTGGCATAACTGGATCGCTACATATTCAAGTAGTGTAAATCCAATTAGCTTGTATATGCCAAACAGTCATCAAGATCAAAACTAGTGTTCTTTTCTCTTTTTTTTCTTTCTTTTTACTTTAAAAACTAGTGGAAACAGCAAATTTATTTCAAAGCAGCTTATGTCCCTTGTGATACTAGTAACTGAAATAGCCATTAAAATCCACTCAGGGCATGAGAGATATAGGGTGGAATTGACTAGAAGTAAGAACTGTTTTCATTGTCAGCTTTGGGAAAACATCAGAAATATCAGAAAAAAGGGACAACTGTATAACTGAATGAAGGCTGGAAATTTCCTTATAGAAAACRTCTATAAAAAGCACAATTTTATCATTAAAAATTTCAGTTGTGTTATACTAGTCCACCTTTTTAAAATTGACTCTGCTTTTATTCCCAAAGGAAGAAAAACATCGTAAATATATGTGTGTATCTGTAGACAAATAAGGGTGTACACATATACAGGTAGATAAATAGAGATGATGTGTCTGTGACGGCCAGCATATGCCCTTAGAGACACAGAAATATATAGTTATGTACATGTGTGCATATACATGTGTTCATCCAAGTATGTGCCGTGCATGCAGATGGTTTTAGTTCGATGAACTCCAGACGCGTTCTCATCCTGATAAGAAGCAATATAAAACATATATTGTAAGACTAGGCATACTAGAAGGACCAGGGTAAACCGGTACAGTATCACTTGAGCAAATATGGTATAATTTCTTTAACCATGAATTTGCATACAGAAGTAAGTATGTGCATGCACCAATCTGTGCATGCTCTTATGCATCTGCCTATTTAAATACACAGGTATTACTGTGCATGTAAATACATATTTGCTAGGCATGCTTGCATGTGGATTTTTGTGCATGTTAAGATATTCCTTTTTGGCTGCAGGTCTTTGTGGACCTGCAAGGCTGGACCAAATCCCCAGTCCAGCATCCAGGCTCTCATGTAGGCCAACATCGCATACTTCAAGTGCAGCTGGAAGAAGCTCTGCAATGGCTGGTGTGAGACAGTCTGAGCCCTGAATTAGACCTCTTCCAGGCTTGATAACAATACCAAAACAAGGCATTGGAGAGGCCTTCTGGCCGCTACCATCATCAGCATCCTATGGAGAGGGGCCCATTTTCCTCTCTCTTAAACAACTGCGGCTCCAGATGTATCATTCTGGGACTGAGAAAGGCATTTAAGGAGCGCACTGAATCAGATCAGGCCTTTTTAAGAAGAGGACATTGCATTACTTACTGGGTCTTGGAAGTGCAAGAGAGGTCAGGCTTCTTGTCGAAAGCCAGTGGGAAATAACTAATGCTCCAAAGTGCAACTTGCACTTGTAGAAGCCACTTCTTTCCCATATCTCTCTTTCTCCTTTAGTCGGACTGAACACACACACACGGTCCATCTGCTTCAACTCTGCAGAGCTGGCACAGCTGCACCCTTATCTTCTGCATCAGCATCCCAGACCTCTTACTGCTGACAAAAGAGAAATATTTACGCAAGAAGGCTGTGGGAACACAGCATTCTCACTGGCACGTTCTCCCATGCCTTGTTTTCAGTCACAAATAAATAACGGCATAGACAGCTTATCTGTATCATGCAGGCAATGGCTAAAACCATAAAACTCTCTGGATCAAGAAGGTCAGACCCTGGGCTGCTAATCATAGCTGACATAGCGAACTGGAGAATCTATTCCAATAAACTTGTTATGTACCCAGATCCCAGACCCCAGCTGTAAGTCCTGGTCCTGGGGAAATAATGTGAACGGTGTATTGCTTAGCAGCTGGCATTAATTGGTATAGCAGCATTAAGTGGCGTTACGTTATTTTGGATCAACTGTGATTGCAACATGGTGAACACAGACTTTATTTTCCTTCTCAACTTGAATTAATAACCCCTAAGCTTTATATTGAAATCATCATTTAAATGTGTTTAATAAGACCTGATTTTTAGAAAGTTCTGAAAATCTGTCCTTAGAAAATTAAAAGCCTTTCAAGTGTCGCCAGTCTGAACGTCAAAAAGAAAGACTAAGTAATCGCTTCGGAAAATCTGTCTGAAGTCTTTCTTCCTCTGCTATCAATCAGTGGGTTGTGGTTCCTGACAATCTATTTGTTATACTAAGTTTACTCTATAAAGTCATTGCAGTCTCTTGAAATTTGACTCCTGCTGTTGCTGTGGTTGTTAAATAAACCATGAAGAATTATTCTTCCTTTTCTTATTGCATGAGCTTATGGATTTGTCCTCAGTGAACACTTGGGGGTGCAGATTTAAGCCTGGAGTCAACTAATAATCGTAGATTCTGGTTTCTGTGGAGGGAATCACTTGAGTACTCACTCCAATGTCCTTTCTAGATCCCTAGAAACTGTGGGTGAGTTTGGTATTACTCCTTGATAATTTTTTAAAAATATATATTTTGTCTCCTTTTACCAGTCTTTTGTGTCAGAGGTATTTTAGTTAAGGAGCACCTTGCTATTTGAACGTAAAAGAGATCTTAGATTTGTAATGAAATTGGTGTTGGGATCATCACAGCTCGTCATTCCTATGGCACATTTGAACTCAGGACATGTCTATACCATGAATGTATAATTAAATGAGCCATCTGTAAATGTCTGAGCTCTGGAACTGGTCCAGAGATGCCTGTGCTGACTCCACAGTCAATCGCATAGCTCCAGGAGCAATATAACCAACTGGTACAGCATGGCATGAATGTGGCCCCAGACTTCCAGGTCCAGGCTTGCTAGCTTGCATGGTGCCAGGCTGTGATGTGTGGGTCTCTGCTAGTCTGGTGATCTCTGTATCACACTCTCTGCACATGCCATAGGTATAAACATGTCCTAATGGCCTAATAACGGCTTTTGCTGAATACAGCGTGAATCTTTCCATTAATTTCAGCAGGAAAGTGCAGGTCTCTATGGCAAAGCCTTACTAAATGTCCCTAGAAGCTCTGTATCATACCTTATTCCCCACTGTAAGGAGGGTTGAGGTTTTTCCAAAAAAATCTTTTTTTGCTGCTGTAAACCAAATGTTTTAGTGACCCTGTAATACTTGTTCCAAACTTTCCACGGGGTGGGGGGAAAGTTTTCTCAGTTTGGGGTGGAATTTCAGATGAAAGCAAAAGCAGATTAGATTAACATGGTCAGCCAGTAGCTGGTTATCAAGGAACCCAATACAGCTTGGAGACATAGGATGAACTCTCTGTCCACCTTTTATAGCCTTTGTGAGTGTTTCAACCAAACTATGAATATTATTGAATCTTCCCTGCTGCAAGGTTTCATTCAGTGGAGACAACCCAGCACTTGTTAGAAGAGGGGTTGGACATGGCTATCGTGCAACTGCAGAGTATTTTCTGTAATCTCCCTTTGGTTGTTTGTGAATTCATGTAGGAGAGGAATATTTTCTTCAACTCTGCCTTCACTCTGCATTCTGTTCAAACAGAATGGTCTCTGYCAGTCTGGGAAAAATTTGCTTGTGCAAAGAGACATTCGGAGTGGACATGCCCTGTGTGCTTGAGACTGGTGTGAGGAGGTTTTTTTGCCCTTGCACCCAGCAGACAGCAATGGTAATAATCCCGGAGCAAAGCAGCTGCACTGCCCTCCTTGTACTGCACTATAAACATTTAAATATTTAGTGAAGGATTACAAAAGGTCTTCTCTGAAACACCTATCTCCATATTGAAAATACCTTTGTCTTTACCTTCAGCCTCATTAGGTCTTCTGTGTTCACTTGATTCAAGCCAACTAGTTAACAAAAGCCCTTAATAGATGTAGAGTTGAATGGCTGGGTAAGAATGCAGTAAACACATTTGCCTTAGACTTCATCCTCGACCTCATTAATGACTGAAAAATCTCCATGAATTCCTTCTTGTCCAAAGTCTAGGAAGAGTGGAGCAGAACCAGGAAGGAAAGGGTCTGGCAATGGTTTGGTCACTGGGGCATTGACTGCTGCTGATGTGCTGAGCAGTGTTATCTCCTTGTTTTAGTGTCTTGCCTTAGATGTCAGCTATGTGCTCTTCAAGATAAGGACTGCATCATGATCTTCCTTTGAGCTCATTTTAGCTAGACCAGATAAACCGTGTTAAAAGGAGCCCTTTAAGGGCACTGAAGTGAATGGCCAAATGAGAACAAAACAAGCATTTTCTGCCAGCCTGGTCTCCTAGGGCATCTTGTGAACCACCCAGGACAAAAGATTTGTTGTGGCAGGTCTTCTCCTGTCTGTGAAACTTCGTTAGGGATTCATTAGGGACATGGAAGTGGTCCCTAAAGACGCCAGTCTGTATCAGTGAACCTCTAGCCCTGTCCCTCAGCTTTAGTGTTTACGAAATCAGCTGTCCCTAATTCTGAAGGATCATACCTCAAAACGTATAGAAAGCCAGAATGACATTGAAGAGGAAATTCACTCCTGAATAAATGATGAGGCTTTTTTCTGTTCTTTCCTTACATGCAAACCACCTTTCTGATGATTGAAACAATCACTTTGTTCTACACTTTTTCTGCTTGAAGCAGTAATATGTAATCAAGCATAACTGGCATGGTATTAATGTGTAAGGCAGGAAACATTAACCTCCAGTGGCAGGCAGACAGCAAGAGTACAAATGCAGTTCAGTTTCCAGTCTGGGTTACCTGATTGCAATCACAGAGTGTTAAGGCTTTAATAAAACATAAGCAAATATTGATGTAGCAAAATAGGGGATAAGCCTTGCACTTAACACGCCTTGATTATTCTATAGTACAAATCATAACTCAGAGTTTATAGGACAAATTGTTTCCATCTGGAGAATCAATAGAGTGGCTCTGCATGTCTCGGTCTTCTCTGCCTGATACAGGCATTAAACACTGTAAAGACTCTAAGAACTGTCTGATGCAAAGACAAAAATCAGGATGCCAAAAGAGGAGTGGATGAGTCCTAGCGGATCATGTCTATGGAACACTTGGTAGGTTCACATCTTGATTGTACGACTGGCACCTAGTGCAAACTTGGACACGACTCTTCTTTCCTAATTTCTATTTCCTTTGGCAAGAACAAATCATTGATCTGGAATCTTTGATTAATTCAGGTCTGAGCCAAGGGAAATCCCTGTGTTAGACATACAGCCTATTGCTGTGCAGAGGAGAATAAAGCAGTCGTAGCTTGCCTAAATCCAGTTTTTAATGGATTATTCAACTTCCAGTGTTGTTCAAAGCCTGTTTATGCTAACTTCTGAGCTGGTATTTTGTGACTGGTCATGTAAAACAATCAAATTTGTTCTTTTGTGCAGGAAATTCCTTGTGTAGCTTAATTAGCACACTGCCTGGAATGAGTTTCCACTTTACTAGTATGTGCTGCTAAAGTTACTGAACCCTTCAGGGTTTGTAATATTCCCCTTTGCTACACCACAGCCATTCAAAAAGTCATAAGCAGGGCTTCTCTACATTTACAAATATGTGCTGTAAAACAAATTTGTACAGGACAGATTTGAGCTTTCTGAGAAAATATCTTCAAATCCCATCTGAATAGCACAACTGGGCAGAAAAGAAGAAGGGAATAGCCAGGAAAAAAACAGACTTAAAGTAGGTCTGGCTGTAAACAGCGATAACAGAAATCATAAGTAAACATAATACTCAACGAATTCTAACATTTGACCACTGATGCAAAAATCTGTTTATTCCTGGGGTGGTTATCACTGCATGGTTTTGCACTGGATTGATGCTGCTGGTTTTGCACGGCTGAAATGGAGTTTGCAGCCAATCTGGAGGCCAGGAGCAAGAAGCAGATCAAGGAAATGGAGCTACTTCTTCCAGTAACCAAAACCAGTGTCCTCCTTTTGTACCTTTACCTCCTCCTGGACAGTTTTATGGCAAAAGTAAAAACAGCTACAGCACACTGGAGAAGCTGTTGTTGCTGGTTACGCTGAAATGCCATCTTCTACTCTTTTCCAGCCTGTTTAAATGTGATTGACACCCATGATACTGCCAATAGACTGCTGAGATTGAAATTTTGTTCACATAAGGACCTAGTGGGAAAAAACATAATCGACAAAATATAATCTACACCTCTCACAGGTGTAGGATGGAGAACTTTCAGTGACCAACTACCACAACTTAAGGACTTGCTATGCATCAGCTGACCAACAGGAACCAAAGAACGATTATAGTGAATTAGAATGATTCACTTTGCAGTTGCTATGAGTGTTTACATAGTCTTTAYCCGTTTCCCTGCATAATAGAGAGCTGACAACAGGTAGGTGTCTTGCTTCATTGTCCCTGTTCCAAGGGGCCAATTTCCACCATCTCCAACACCTGCTCCACTTCTACCATAGATGAGGCAAACAGCGTTATTTCACACTTACAATAGCAAGACTCACTAACCCTTTGATTATAATCTCTTGAGGGGTAGAGTGAGTTGTTCAGTATGTCCAAAATCCTGCATGATTGCAGGAATCCATGGAAAAGCAATGAGCATCCCTTCCCRTCTTACCTGGAAGATGCGTAAAAGTTAGGCCTGGCAAGAAAGAGCCTTTGGTATGGTAGAGCTTCCCTTCTGGTTTGCCTAAGTGTATGTGATGTTTCCTTGTGAAAGGCAGGGCAGAGTCAAGAGAGGTTCTCTAGTGATAGTGTTGTGCACCCTATGCTATGACCCCAGCATAGCACCCTATGCATAGACCCCAGCCTCCTCCAGAAAGGGAGTTTTGGTTTGTTCTTTYTTTTTTTTTTTTTTTTTCATCAGAGTTCTTCTGCATGGCAGTCAGGCTGCAGGATTTGTTTTTAGACACATGGATTTCATTTCACCGCTGCACCAGACCCTGGCAATTCTGTGGGTCTTTTCCCTGATCCAGGCTCTCCATTTCTTTCATCCATTCTTCCATCTCTACTCTTCTCCTTTTTGTTTTCATTTGAATTGAGTGTCAGTTACTACATTCAGATCCTCACAATAGAGTCATGGGCCAAAATAAACCCTTGTCTTGTGGCTTGTATTCACTTAAATGACAAGCTCTTAGGACCAGTGGCTGCTTTTTGCTCTCTATTTATACAGAAGATTGCACGGTGGGGACCTGGTTAATCCCCAAGATTCTGAGTGGTATTATACTACGAAGGATGTTTCACAGTTATGCAGTGAAGAAGGGTATAACAGTGAAGAATTACATCTATAATATCACTGTGTAGTAACTCTTCATTCCATGTAGTAATTCTTCATTGACGTTGCTCACCTCTCCAGCACACAGTGTTTGAGGTCTTGCCCCTGTGTTTAGGGTTACAGTCAGCAGGAACCCCACTGAGGTTGGTAGTTATAACCAGGACAGTTTAGCTGAGTTACCTTAGCCAGCTGAGGACCTGCGGAGACAGTTCATTTCAAATGGCTTTCGGAGCAAGAGTGACTTCTGTCACCAAAATCTTTGTCCATCTTCTTGTGCCTCCTCTGAAGCTGGTGGAAAATATCCCACTCAGCTAACAGAGGGAACTCATCTTACTAAATGCAGAGGGTTATTTCTGATTTAGTCATACCAGGCTCCCATTATAGCCCCTGGAGTCTTGATCTCTGTTTCTCTTGCCCTAAACTGGACAGTTACAAAAGGTCAGACCAACTATGATGCAAAAACGCCCTTGTCTCTATGTCTGTGAAGAAGCCTGAGTTCTGTAGCTCAGATGGAGATATTGACAGTGTGGATATGGATGAAATCAAACTCACAATGTGTGATTTACCCTCAACTTTTCCTAGCCAGTGGAGAAGGACACTTCCAAGGAGAGAACAGACCTGCGGTGGGCACTTGCTTTAGGAGATGAATTGTGCCTTGCCTGGATTGAGTAGACCTTCACTGACTATAGGGAGGCTTGGGATAACTGGATAAACTGGAGATATCTAAGAGAATCCCATTCTTGATCACTTTTAAATCTTCTTTACCCATCTCAGATATTACCTCTCTTCCCACTTATTACAGCTTCAACATCTAAACCAGGTATGTGAACTCCTCCAAAMCATGCCAATGCAAACTCAATCAAGTCTTAACGTTCAGCTTTAGTTTAAACTGGACTGGGTGTGTGCTAGGCAGTGGAGTAGGATCCTTTAATGTAAGACAGCTGCGTGGCAGTACCTTGCAACCGAGAGAAGAATAGGGAACATCTGGGAGTGGTACTGTAGCCACATGCTCCCGCTAGATCCAAAAAAGCACGGCTCTGCCTATAATCACATTTGAAAGCACTGCAAGGATCACCTTAATTAGATTCTTATTAGGCTTCTGTTCTTCTAGTTGAGACCTTATTGCATTAAACTAAATTGCTGCCAGCCAGGTTTCAGTTAGCTTGAGAACAATTACACTCTGTTCCATACCAGTTTCAATTCACTGTTTTATAAACACGCCAGAATTACAATCTGGGCCTTGATCTTAGCTGCATAGCTAGGAATCAGGATATGTAGATTTAAAATCAAACATAGGAGTAAGGGCAGAGCTTACTATGTTCCCAAGGCCAGAAGTGCAAGGTGGGGAGACTTCTGAGACACTGAGATGTCCTTTGGGATCACCGTAGCTGGCTTTGTTGCTGCAACATGGCATTTAAATCCTGCTTTAGCATGTATAAAGCAGGTGGTCACTGGGGACAACAGGTTGTAAAGGAAAACAGAAAGTCAAGGTGCCTGCTTTGCTATCAGGAGTCCTTTCAAACCTGTCTGGCTGCAGCTGCTGGAGATTATAGGGTGTGCAGGAGAGGGTCAGCAACAAACTGGGGACTCACAAATGGGCTACCTGAGGGTTGTGGAACAAATTTCCCTGTCAACCTCACGACACACGATGAACCTTGAGTTTTCTTCTTCACCATGTACTTTTTGATGYCAAAAGCAGCACCAAAATGTCATTAAAACAAAACACTGGTGCAAACATGGGTTCTCTATTTGAAGAAAGGAGAAGAAATGTTTCTGGATAGGGCTTAGGTTTGTCACACAGGGTGAGGCTCCCTTTACCTCCCTTCAACAACCAATAATGTCTCAGATGGCCATCTTAACACTTTCTTTGTAGATGAAAAAGAACAATAGGCACTTTTGAGGTGTGATTCACCTGACCTGCTCTAGACCATCCTAGATCATTTAGACTGCGATGAGCCAACCCCAAGACTGCTAATGCTCTCTATTGCCACGATCTTCACTGACTACAGCGGCACCCCACAGAGACTAGCTTGGATGTAGAGTAGCATGTTTATATACCTAAGGGTAGATTTCATGGAAAAACAAATGAAGGAAGCTGAAGCCTCCACCTCCTTCCATGACTACCATCCAGGCCATGTCAATGAAGAACGGCTGTGTCCTTGGGGACCCAGGAGTGGCCTGGGCAAAAGAGGGACCACCGGGAAATAGAACAATATTTTACATTGCAGTTAAGGTGGCATAAAATGAAGGATGGATGATATAGCTTTGCTCCTCAAAGTGTATCTTCGAAGACATGTACCATACCCCTTATCTGTCAAAGGGAGTGAATATATGATATTTATCTTCTCCCAGAACATGAGTGGTTTTGCATATAGATAAGCCATGTCCTAGTGATGGCAAGAACGATGAAGGTAATGAGACATAAGATCATAAACTTTAGCAATGACTGAAGAAAGCAGGAAAATTTCATGTTTCCTACCACGGCAATGAATTTTCCAAATGACATTCAAAAGCAGCATGTTGGCCATCCACCTCTGGCCATTCACCTGTCTTCTCGGTCTCCTTTGCAGAGCCAACACTAAGATTCTTTTTATACCAGTAAAATAAAAACATCAAAGGAAAAAATATGCAGGCTCATGTTTTGGGACCTGAGGATTCTTTGATTTGTATTTTGTCTCTTCCTCCCTCGCACCCACCATCCTCCTTCCTTTCAAAGAGCGACTAGTGAAGAAGGAAACACAGAAGGTGCAGGACCTGGGAGTGAGAGGTGAACAGAAGCCCAGTGAGTGCCTGGAGTCCAAGACGCAGTTCATTAACAAGGTGTTAGAGAGGCTTGGAAGCCAGAGAAGGGAAAACGTTACTAGATTGCTCGAAAAATTAATAATCCCTGTGCCTGTGTAAGATTGTTTCTCCTCTTACATCTCCATGATTTTTATTCCTCCAGAAGGGAAAACAAAACACATGACAAATTTGGACTGTGTGGTTCTAGAACTGCTCAATGCTTACCCACCCCTGGATACTGCATCCGTGCACATGTGCGTGCACACACCCATGTTTACACACTGTGCGTGGACAAGTTCCCTGACCTGCCATCAGGGATGTAAGTGCACAGGCATAGCAGCAGGCAAGTGAGAGATGAGAGCTCAGGGCGTAAGGGATAGTGATTCCTAAATTTGTAATCTTTTTCATGCCAGGTCTGATCAGCCTGAGTTCCTGAGCAAGACAACAAGGTCTGCAAGTCAGAGGGTGTAAGAGAGAACAAGTAGATGGGATGCCAGTTCTGGTAAAAAACGTGTCTGGGAGCCTGAAATCTCTGTGCTCTGACAAGGCATTTTCCCCCAGCAGGAGAGGGGATGAGATCAGAACCTGACTGTGGAGGACTGTCCATTTGGGAGACTGAGACAAGGGTGAATACCATGAGTTTTTTGGGCATAATCAAATCATTTCATTATCAGATGAACAGTCTGTGGTTGGAAGGGAAGGATATTCAGCAGAAACGGAGAGCCAAGATTTTAAAGGAAGGCCGAATAAAAGCCAGAGACACACAAGGTGGCAGTGCAGATTGTCAGCAGGGGTTTCTGGACATTAGCAAAAGGCTAAAAATAGTCCTGTTGAATCAGATACAACAAGAGAAAATAGACACTCACTGATGGTGTAGCTCCATTGACTGTACTGGAGTTTTGCTGTGTCACTCAGCTGCGTATAGAGGCCATAGGATAATACATTGCTTAATTATTAATTATTCTCATGGATTAATGATCATCATTTATTGATCATAATTTGTTTCTATCCTGAATTGATCTGACTTTTTCATTGTCATTCTTTGGACATGATCATTTGGACCAGGCTGTGGGCAATTGGTACCTCGAAGACCACAGATGACTTCTAATATCTCTGTGAGAATCTCTGAGGTGTCAGTCTTCAAAGTGAATGTTGTCTGAATTCACTGCTTTGATTTGATACCCAAAAGCACACGCAATGAGCTCCRTGGCCCTCAGGTCAGGAGAGGAACCGTTCAGTCAATTACTAGTAAGTCTGAATATATTTTAAAGCTGAAGAACAGGTAAACAGACAAACTAAATCATTTCAAAGACTGGCTTCCTCCATTTCTTCTGCAGATCCAGTGCAGTTTACAAAGAACCTTCAACAATTTGTAACTTAAACATCTCCCTGCTGTGAGGGGTTTATCTCATTAGGAGACAGGGGTCAGGCCTGGCAGTAAAGCAAATGATAGCTCCTTGCTCATTTTCTCTTTTTGCCCCAGTGATATTGTCACAGAGCTCAAATAGTGATGGTAATGTTCATGTTATGGGCTGTTTCCTACTGAGAACATGACTGAATATTCATTTCATGTAAGTAGACAGATGCCATATGGGAAACATTTTCAGTTCCTCCCAGTATTTGAACCTGCACCATAGGCTGTACTACCTATAATTTATTTAAACATTTCTTTTGGAGGTACCAGGTAGTATCTGAATACAGTCTGTGGCTTTTCTGGGGAAGGAGTGTAGACTTCTGCTGGAACAGGAGTGTAGACAACCCCTGTAACCTTTTGTTAAGGATGCATTTAAGGGCAGAGTCCAGAGTCCTTCTGCAGTCTATGGAGAGAAGCAATGGCATTTCCAGCTGTGGATGCATCAGTTCCTCAGCTGATTGTACTGGGACTGGAGTCGAGCAGCCCTGGGTTTAGACCTTAGACACCACTGCAAGATACTCCAGCTGTATTAGGTTGCAATGAGGTTGCACCTCAGATGGGTGCAAAATTCACTTTTCCCAGCTCACGGCCATTACTCCTTCACATCTTCCAGCACAACTGCACATGTGGTCAGACCCTCACTCAGTCATGCCAAAATTATCTAGGTTAACTTAGAAACTTTAGAAGAGAATTTTGCTATTTTTGCTGTGGTTTAAATCCAGACAATTTTGTCAGGACTGTGTTTGGAAGCAATTAGCACACAGTTATGCCAGCACATCTGAGGACATAGAAACTTCTGGTGAGGAGAAGGAGGAAGGAGTTGTGGGCAGCTCGGAAAGGATTGTGATAACCTCGTAGAGCAGATGAGAGGCAGCCTAAGCAACAGATGTGGCCACAGGCCAGTTGGTGTAAAAATATACTGTGAGGCACTCCAGAAAATCCTACACAGCACATGTTTCAATGACCTCGGTAGTTAAAATGGTAAAAATTTTAAAGCTCAGCTCGCACAAAGATACCTAAATGAAGGATGTCACTGAATGAAGAATCTTCCAACCATGACCACCTCCTAAATATTGAAAGGCTGAACGAGATATGGGGTAACGACAAAGCAATGGGAGTGATCTCTGTCAGGGATGTGTCACTGATGCCATCATCACGTCATACCATGTGAATGGGACACAGAAGAGCAAAGAAAAGTTTCTCCTCATGGAGGCAACAGCAGGACCTTCGCTYTTTCATACATGGATCTTGACAGTCAGGAAACACATCAAAGAGAGAACAAAAAACTGGAAAGGAAATCTGGGGGCAGGAAACCACCTTTATTTCTTCTCAGGTTTGTCCTAGCTTCTGAAATCAAAACCCAAGCATTACTTCAGGGCTGTTTTCCTCAGATTCTCATTCCTGGGCTCTTAGGAGAAATCCCTAATTTGTTGAAAGGTGGATAGACACATTGGATCAGCAGCACAAGTTTAGAGTTTGCTGAGGAGATTGTGAAACATCCAGCAGCCCCGAGAGATTAAAATGTTTGTGCTCAACTTCTTGAAGTGTAAGTTAACTTTTGGTTGCTTGCTCTTGATTTTACTGCCAAAATACCAAAATAATAATAATAAAGAGGCAAAACAACTTTTCCTCAGATTGCTTTCTGGCGACTAGTCCAATTTGCGTAAACCTTTTTGATTCCACATCGTTCTTTGGTTCGGGGCCACGCTTTGTGCTCAGAGAGGGAGCTGAGAGCTGAGAGTGCTTCTCCAGAAGTGTCCCCTAAACGGCCGAAGTGGAGACAGCCACAGTGCACAACAGAAAGCTGAATTTATTAGGAACGCAGGCTGCTGAAAAGGAGGAAAATAGCATTTCAGTGAACTCTGATGCTTTGCCAGCAAAAGGAGAGGTTAACAGCAGAAAGAACCGTCCTGGCCTCAGAGGCTTATGCACTCTTTTCCATCTGATAATAAATTAGAATAGAATAAAATGGAATTAATTGAAATAAAACAAAAATTAATAGACTTCTATCAGGGAGTCAGGTTCAAGTGCTATAATAAGAACAGTGTTTCTGGAGGCACTTGCTCATTTCAGCGGGATGCAGATATAAGCACGGCGAAGATGGATGAAGCAAGAGGAGTTTTGTTTCAAACACAGAAGTGGCAGGCGTTCCCACTGGTAGCTGTGCTGAAAAGCCCTGAGATGTTCCCATCATGGGGATCTACTATGATGGACGCAGGACACCTTACAGATAAAACATCCCATCTGCCTGCCACACTTTTAGTCAGGACATCAAGAGCCCATGGAGAAGGAATTGTCTGGAAGGACTCATTCAGTCTTGCAAAAGTACTCAGCAACTGCTGTTTTCCCTGCCTGTTCAGCGTGCAATGGCCTGGCTCTGTGTTCTCCTTTTACATTACCACAAATTTGGGGTGTCTTCCYGTGGGGCTAAAGAGCCATTTGGGTTATTTTCCATTTTCTTCCAGGGTCATTCAGATCTATGCTTACAAACAAAACGAGCCAGGGGCTGATTCTCTAACATTGAGATCAACTGGCAGGATCTGGCCGTGTCCATACCGTTAGCCTCCCTTAGCCTCCAGGGGAGGATGACCACATCCAAAGGACTTATTGGGAATGGTCCCTGGACCACGCTAACTCCAAAACTGTGCTCAGGAGCATGTTGGTGGGCCTGAGCACATCAGATCTATGTCAGGGATTGCTTATACAATTTGACAGTATAAATGATGAGGTTCCAGGTCCTGGAACCACCCTTAGACCCTGTTTCACTTACTGATGTAGATGTCTGTTTATTGCCACACTGTATTCATGTGTCTTTGCTCACAAGCTTCCCTTTGGAGCAAGCACATTAGCTCCCTTGGAGACTTTCCTCCAGGGTCTCCTCCCTGCAGACCGTAGGGGTTTGCTTTCTGCAATGTGAATGCAAACAAGCCTGCCCTAATTGCCTTTGGCCACCAAGCTTCCTACGGTGTGAACCACAAAGACAGAATGAACAAATGAGCACAGAAAAGAAAGCAGAAGGGTTTGAGGCTCTAGATGCCTCAGCCTTGTCATTTATTTTTTTGCAAAGTCATACTTCCAAAGCACTTTCACTCTTCCAGTTCTTCTGCCTCTTTTTTGTACCATTCACAAAACCAAAACAGAATAAGTTTAGTGAAAAAATGTTTTAAGAAAATATAATTAGTAAATAATGCTGTGAAAGAAAAGGCAAATATATACACATCAGATAAAGTTAAAGAAAAAAACCAATATCTATGGCATAATCACTAGAACTATAAATAAAATGCTGAAGTTATTACTATTAGTAGCAGCAGAAATGGTCATATTCTTAGCAGAAAATATTCTCCTGCAGTGCTTTCAGCTCACACTGTAAGACCAGAGCTATCTTTGATCAACATTTTTCCTGTTATCAGAGTCCCAGATATCACCTTAAAATATGTCAGGCGATAGAATTTTTCAAAGTCTGAAAAGCTTAGGAGGATGTTTAAGTCCTCCTGGTGCTGGGCTGGCACAGAATGACACACGGGGCTGGGGCAGAGCTCACAGGCTGACTTTGCTGATAGAGGGCAAAGCAGATGATGGGTTACAGATGTGTGAGGTGCCTGTGGGACTGCAGACAGGGTTGGGAACCAGAACCAGGGAAGGGTTTTCGGGGTGCTGAAGATGCTGTGGGAGTGAGAAGAGAAAGAGAGTTTAAAGCTTCCATGTAATAACTTCTTTGGTTAGGTTTTGTTTTGCTTTAGTTTGGTTTGTTTATTCTCCCATATTACTTTTTTTCTTTCTATGGCCAGCCAAAAATTAATAACCCCACCTTGGTACTGGAGAGCCCCAAAAGTGAATTTAACTTGAGAATACCTAAATATCTGAGTGCACTTGTTTATTTTCCTTAAATGAAAAAAGAGTGACAAACAGCACAAAGGGTGCTCTAGGATTTTTAACAATATTATTCAGTTCTCTCCAGCCAGGAAGGACATTCCCTTCTGTTGGCTCCAAGTCCATTTTCCAATTGCGTGTTTAATTGCTAATCTAGTGGTCTCCAGGGAGTCCAGATAAGATCAGGTGAAACTGGTAGGTTCTTATTTTACAGAAATTTCCAAATCAGGACTTTACTGCTTCCAGATTTGGCTTGTGCCTGGATGATAATGAATATTGCTAGCCGTATAATAATAACCCCCGGTGTCCCTTGTGCCTGGTTGTGTAAATGTACACATGGGATAGTTGATGATCGGCACACACTGAAAAGATTTTTCTGAACACAGGAAAAACTAAGGAGGAATATTTTCCTCCTGCATCACTTCAGAGGAGACACGTTCCCAAGGCCACCCAGAGAAGCCGTGTCAGAGCTGGGTACCAGCCCCCACGCTCCCAAGTCCCCCACCCAGTGTATTTGTCTCATTTTCCCYGGTTTAGTCATTTGCGAACGGCTCACATCAGCATACATGATTCTGGCAGCACGCAGCTTAGTTATGATTTGGTAGCAAAATATTTGGACAACAGAGCTTCCAAGAAGAAAACTTTCCAGTGCAGAAACCTGCTTCATCCTTCACCGCAGCTGCCCTGGGCTGGTTCGGTGTCTCCTAATCCCAGATCACGGAGAGGTTGTGCTCTAATCTTTTTCCATTAGACCTCTGGTGATCAGGCCCTTCTTAATCAGCCCCGGCTTCTGCTTCAAATTGGGTAATGTCTGGGCCATTAATATTAATGGAAAGAGGAGATGCTTCCGTTTGTTCTATTTTCAAGTGGTTTCTGGAGGCCATCTCCTCGCTAGAAACCACCCTGCTCGAAACACAGACAGCCCAAGCAGCACACACACACCTGTTCAGTTATAGAGTTTTTCCAGATGTTGAGTTCCCTGTTGATGGTAATAACCATATTCCCTTAATTCCTGGACAGTCCTTACAGTCCTTTTTTTTTTTTTTTGTTGCCCAATCTGAAAGCCAGACGTAGCTATATCTAATTGTGCTGAAAACAATTGTCAGACGTGTTTTGAAAGCTCTGGCTGGGCTTTCTGGGATGGGGAGATTTTTTTTTGCTAGGATATTCCCGAGTAAACATGTACGTTATAAGATGAACTCCCTTGAGCTGTAGTCTCAAAAGATTTTACCATTCCTGGTTCTTGCTGTTGCTCTTACTCTCAACACTTAGCCAATGCAAAGGATTGTGGGAAACTCCTCATCTTCTTCAGTGTGAAGTCAGATAAACTTGGTCAGAGACATTTATATCACACACAGAGGCACTGATACAATTAGTGTAGGAGTATTAACCTCCAAGACTAAGGTAGAAGAGAAAGCCTAGGAATCAGTAGCATCTTGAACAGTTCCATTTTTTTTTTTTTTTTTCCCAGTGGCTGTGCACATGTACTTTCTTTCTTTTTGATTTTTAACATATTTCTTGAAGAAGAGGTCTTCTGTCCTCGGGCAGAGATGTGGCATGTTCCTATGGATGAAAAAACTTGCATTTCAGTAGTGTTGTGGTTGGGCTAACTGTAAAACTTCACTGGCTCTATCTATATCAGCATGGGACTCAGCTGCCCTCCCTGACTGGCCAAGCAACCTAGAGAGCCCAAATCAACAAAATAAAGTCACAGTGAAGAGAAGAAATTTGTCTAAGATATTTGCTGAAAGGATCTGAGGTTATTGCCATGCTTAGAGCTATGCCAGGGTTTAGCTGCTTTACAGAACAGAGGCCTGGCTCTCTTGGTTAGAAATACTGCGAAGATTTGGAGCTGGGAGCCTTTCATATCTCATTTATGCAGTACTGTGCTGGAGTCGGAACAGACACCACACTTGCCTCTGCTCTTTCCCCCTCGGTTCTCTGGGGTCCAACCCCTGACCCGTGAAATTGCCCCGCTCCTGAGCTCTGGGGGGGGACGACGCACTTTCCAGGGGTGTGCTTCAGTTTGGGAAATTCAGACCACCATCCTCAAAGTTATTTATAGAAAGTGGAGGCTTAATAATTACATGAAATTATCCCTTTGGGTCATATCCATTACCTATTTTTGACAAAAGAAGAAAATGGAAAAACTATATTAACTGGAGGTAGTTAGTGCAAATGGCGATGAGGTCAAAGGACACAGGATCCAATCACTCAGTTACCTGAAACTGGTTAAAAAGTGTCTTTCCATTGCCTGCATGTGGCACCACGGGAAAATGAGATTGTTCTCTGACTTATTAACAGCTCAAATACTTGAGGACATGCAAAAACACAGACACGTACCCATGAAGAAACTCCTAGTTTCCAGCTACCCAGGGAAAACCACGCAAACTCCAGGCTTTTGTCTCCCCAAAAAGGAAATATTAGACTTTTTCACCTCATTCTGTACAGTACATTGGTAATGCTCAGTGGAGCCACGCGGACATCTGCAAATGTGATCTGAGATCCTGATGTTTTACATGACTTCAAATACCTTTGCAGTTTTCAAACAGAGTAAGATCCAGGGAGCAACAGTAAACTCCTTCAAACACAATCTGCTGGAAGATGGGAAGGTAAAACTAGGAAAGGTTCAAACTGTGTGGTGTTTTCTTTTTTCTTTTTTTCCCCTCTTTTTCTTTTTCCCCCCATTCTTCTCCCCACCTTAGCATTGGACATTAGACACTGCTGAAGGTAAAACACTGAACTAAAGGGGACTTTGATCCTGCTCCTTGATGCTGGTCATGCTGTTATGACCACCTTCTGCCAAGACCTAGGGCTCCATCACTAATCTAGTGCTTATCAAGGATTTTTCATGTGTTATTTAAAAGGAGTCGTTGGAGCATTTTCTCATATTTCTCATTCTGACAGCTGTGCTGGTTGCTTCCAAAACCAAGGCAGAGTACCGGGACTTTCAAGTCACAACTAATTTTCCTTTTGCAAGAAGCTGCAGTGAGATAAAGGCAGTCAGTCTCTGATCCTCTCACTCTGATCCTCCCTGAATAACCTAGAATATATCGCCTCTATGAAGAGTGAGACAGAGTTTGGAAGGGCCACTAAAAAGGAAGGGATGGCCTATAGGATTTCAGCACTTATATAGTCAAGAAAAGAGACAACAGACACCTGCGCTAGACACCATGAAGCATAGAAAAAGGCATTGCCCTGAGGACCCTGCACACGCAGTTAATATTTCTCACTTCAATTTTCAGTGCTTTCTATTCAATGCTCCTTACTGGAATTTGGGCAGTTTCTTGTCTGCTTATGCACTATGTGTATGTCAAGTGGATGAAATGAAAGACCACAGTGATAGGGTGGGGAACAAGACCATTACGTGGTCTTCTCAGCAGTATTAGGCAACATGTGCCATTACACAAGACATTTCAGTAGCACTCTTTTTCCCTTATACACCTTTTTCTTTTGTCCCACTCTACAACTTCATGTTGACGCTTGTGCAAATTCATCTGTGGGTCTTGTTGCCTCAGGACGTGTGGGTGGAAGAAGTATCGGATCCAAAACAGGGATTAGGCAGGTTGACAGGAGAAAAAGCATCTGTTTAATGAAAGCTGAACTTTTGTAGAAGGAGAGGGCAGCTTCAGCAAGATGCAAGAAGAATGTATGGACAGTGGGGTGGAGAGAGAGGAGGAAGGGAAAGGGAAGGAAAACCTTATTCCTAGCCCAGGTATAATATTTTTCATCCTGTAAGTGCCTCAAAGAAACAATGATGATGGGCTGGCTTCAGTTAAAAGGAATCAGTCATATAATAAAAATAAATAAATGTTGTCTGGAAAATTCAAATGTGGCATTATTCTGTGGATACTGTCAGCTCCCGGACAGACCACAGACAGGACTGGCCCTGCGAAGAGGTGGATGCAGAGTGACAGCACCACGTCCCTGCCAGATGATCACACAGGAGTAGTCTGTGAATTCACGTTAGCACAGGAATGTACTTGGAAAGAGGTCTGGCCACTCAACTCCACGCTGATCTATTTAAAAAGGCAGTCAATGGCTGGTTTTTCTTACCCTTGTTGTTCCTTGTGTTTTCTTTTCATGTCTGAGGTGTTTATTAGGTTTGAGGGCTGTACAAATGAAAACAGACAAACAGCCATCAGTTGGCAGMGGGGTTGTTTAGCCAAGCAGAGGCTATTTGGGAGATCCACCATTCTGTCTTTCACTGCTGCCTGGAATACAGATGTGCAGGAGCTAAATTGCATGCTCCATTTTTAACTTGTCCTCTTGGTCCCAGAGGATGGTACATGGGGGTTATTTGCACAGGTGAAACACTGAGGCTTTGGTGAGCTGCAGAAGGGCTAACAGATATCGTCCCACCCTCTGACCACAGAGAAGGGCATCAGTAGGGACTATGCATGATGGGAGATGCTCTGCATATTTCTGATTTCTGTTTCTAGAAAAAGTGTTGGGGTATTGTTAAACCCTGTGGATCATAAGGGAAATTGGTCATGGGGGTGATCTGCTCTGATCTTTCTGAAGATGAGTGGGACCTGCTTAGGGAGTGGGGGAGAAGGAAGGTCTTCAAGCTTTGGTGGAATTCACAGGGCAAGATGGCATTGGAAATATCCATCCCTTCTTCTCCTGATTCCACTACAACTTCTTACCCTTCTCAAGATCCACAAGCTCTGCTCTGCTCCAGCAATTGCTTGGAAAATGGAAGAAGGACAGGCGGATACAAAGGAGAACACATCTCTGCTCCAGGTTTCCTCCTTCACTCCCTAAATGCTGGAGGGCTAGATATGCAGGCACCACCAGCACACCTGTGGGCAAGCAAAAGGAGATGGAGGCAGAGATTTGCAATACCATCATACCTTAGATGTCTCCACCTCTACAACCTTGAGCAAACTCCCTTGGCCCTCCCTTCTTTGTTTTCCCCTCCAAATTTTTAGCTGTTTTCCAAATTCAAGCTGTCAACTCAGGCAGCCTACAATTCACTGTGAGTTTCCCCAAAAGAATTTTGTGCCTGAACAACATTTAGTGCAAGAATGGTGTTTGCAATATTTCTTAGGGGAGCCACCCTCTCTGGCTAACTGCAGGGGACATCTATGAGACTCCGGGATGCACAGCAGTAACTCCTGCAGCAGCATGCCACACACCTGGAAGTCCCTGTTTGTGCAGTGCTACACAAGGAAAAGGGGCACAAGGACACTGTTAGCTGAAAGTTTCTGTGTTCCCTTCTCGCTGAGCTGTGCCGCTTGCCTGCAGAGAGCATCTGCCCAAACCCCGCTTAGGACCTGCTCCCCAGCCTTCCTCTTCTTATTCATGGGCAATCACTCCTCCCTATCCATAGGGTGTTTGCTTGCTGAGTTTGGTTGGGCTTTTTTGGGGGGGTTGGGTTTTTTTGTTCGTTTGTTTGGGGTGTTTTGGTTTGGTTTTTTTTGTTTTTTTTTTKTTTTTTTTTTTTTTTTCAGGTGGGGAGAGTTTAAATCATATTTAGTCAGGCAATAGATGAAGGAAGGGGGAAATAAGAGACTGTCAGAGTCACAGGGAAGAGACATTTCTCATGGCCCAGAGCTCAGCTCAGGGTGGCAGGAGATAAGAAAGTGAGTTGGGTGCTCTGGGGCTTTGCAGACTGATAGTCCTTTGATGTAAAAAGAATCAGGATGACTGCATGGGGGAAGCCAGCTTTGTGACATGATCTCAGCTCCAGGCTCATCTTCAAATCCATCCCCGCTTCCTGAGGGACCGCTGTCTGGTGTCACTTCCACAGCACACCTCCTGGTCGAGAGAGAGATCTAAGGAGCAGCGTGCCTGAAGGATGCAAGATCTGAATGCTTAATCTGAACTGAAGGGAGTGAACAAGGGGAGAGACAGAGATGGGGACTCCAGTTCTCATCCCTGTGTGCTGCTTGAAGCAGTAACGTTTCCTCGGCATGTTGGAGTGGGAGGCAAACTCATGATGGTTCAGTCTTTCTTTATGTGCCTTTCTGCTGGCACTAGTGACCTGCCCAGTTGGTTCTGGGTTCCCTCAGCTCTTCAAAATCTCTTCAAGATGATACATAAAAAATGCTAAGGATTTCTAAAGAAAAGTGGCCAGAAGCTATCTGCTCCTCAAACCAGCCTGCCATAATTTTCCAGTGACACAATAGATCTTATAGACAGCTGGCAAGATATCAGAGGAGATCTAGCCATGGGCACTACTCAGTACTTGTAGGGGCATCTAAAAACCTAAAACAGCTAAAATCTGGGGGATGTGAGTAAAGAAATATGCTAAGATATTGGAGATAGGCATGATGCGTGTGCATATGGTGTGCGTGTCGTTACGCAGCCCTGAGTGGGCACAACCGTGTGAAATGCAAGAAGAGGTTCATGCAATACCCTCCCCAGTCCCCCTGAAGCAGTGAGGCTTTGGCTGGGGACATCGCTATTTGGAGCTCAGGCCAGGCCAGGTAAAAAACCTTTGAATTCACCTTTATGCGACGCCGTCTTTAAGAGAGTCACTCTGCTGCGTGTAACCACAGGGTAAGGAGAAAGTTTACCCAACCTGGAAGGGGAGGAAAGGCCCCTTGCTGGCTCTGAAGAGCAGGTACTGTTCCTTCCTGATGCTATTTCTGGAATGCCTTGGAAGCACCCTGGCTTGTGCTAAAATAGCGTGCGGGCCTCGACTTACCTCATGTTGTGAGAAGAGGCGAGTGGTTTGAGGCGAGCCTGGAGAAAGGCAGGCAGACTGTGCTGGGGTGGGAAGCACACACAGCCCTTTTGATTCCCTGAAAATTAAATAAGGAGAAAAGATCCACAAGGCTGAAGGTGGAAAAGTATGTGTGAATTGGTGCCTCTGCTCCAGGGGGAGGTCACCTGGGCGAGAGGTCGTGCAGTGCCGAGGTGTTGCAGAAGAACCATCAATGCCTCCTGGCATGGGGTGGAAGGTCTGGAGGGTCTGCCTTCCCTCCCCACTCCAAAGGCTTGCAGGAGAGAGAGGAGGTAGGGCTAGAAGTGGTGTATAAGAACACTCCTTTGGGGGGGTGGGTTTGAGGGGTGCATGCTGGCACAGCAGCTGAGCGGTGTTGGTGCATGGGATTTTGCATAGAGAGCCCTGGGGATGAGCACGCCAGCAACAACAAAATGGTGCAACAGGTTTTAAGAGAATCACTCTGCTGACTATAACAGGGTGACTTATTAAGGCGTTGCACAGAGAGAATTTGTCTGCTGCAGGCCAGGGCTGTCCTGCATCTCTCTGTATCAAGCTAGTGATGTGACCCAAAAATTAAGGTCTCCATTTCCACTATCAATCACTTGATACTATAGCTGCACCTAGCATCGAACGAGGATTAAGGCTAAAACCTTTATCCAGGGCTCCCCATCCGTCGTCTCTGGATGTAGCCACTACAGGAGAAGCACCAGTGTAATGTGTTTGCTAGATGCATTGGCCATGCTGGTTTTGTTTCCTGACACCTTTTGGCAGCACTTTGGACCACTGGCTAGTAAAGAGTTCATTTGTCCAGGTCAGTGGTGCTGCATGTAATTCAGACACCAAATCAGTGACCTCAGTTTGGCTCTTGCTGTGGGACAAGGTCTGCATGGTGCACCAGCTCAATCTCTGCTCAGATCAAACTCCTGATACTTCCAGAGGAATTTCTACCTGAGTAACACACAAAGTGAGGAAGGGCTTCATAACAAGAAATATCAATTACTCTCCTTTGGATATGGTGTACATAAACAACTATTTCACCCCCAGTCATTTTGTGAAAATGGCACAAAAGGTAGAAATAATTTGATCAGCGAGGGAAATAGACACACATCTCAGTCAGAGTGAATTAGTGCTTTTGCTCCTCTCCTATCAGTCTAGACTATGAAGTAAAGGTCTTTGCAAAGATGCAATGATTGCCCATATAAATAACAGGACTTAACGATGCAGCAATATCTGAACATAAGTTCTTATGTAGGAACATGTCCAGCCTACGGTGTATGTGATCTTCCACTGGTGACAGGGCACCAGGTATGTTTTAATAACCATGGATGACTGCCCCTTGGTTTCATATGTCCTGTGAAAATCAAGACCTCAGGGGAAGAAGGAGGTGATGGAGTCAGAAGTGTCCCACCTTCAGGCTGAATCCAGATGGCACAGAGCGTAAACCACGAATACCACTTTGCTTGGAGAGCTCTTCTCAAGCTGTGATTAAGCCCATTTTGTCAGGTAGAAACATGGGTAGAACATGTTCTAAATCACATACTCCAAAAGTAATGCCATGGAGTAAGCAGCTGCCCTGTGCATACCTTCCACCTTAGGTACTAACTCGGCTCCCGTGCACTCTCTGTCCTAACTGGGCTTATCTTTATTGAATCATAAATGATAGGTAATGCCACTATCCCTCTACATTTCATGAAGAACAGAAAGGCTGAGTCAGCTAGGTAAAAAAAAGGTAGCCTTAAAAAAAATAGAAGAACTGAGTCAGTTATTTTTTCAAGACCATCAAGTTATGTCTACACTGCAGAAGACATCAAGTCCAAGCTAAGGAATGTGGAATAGCTCAGTTCCCTGTTCAAGGTCAGCTCTATGTATAGCAGGCTGACTGTGTACAAACTCCATAGCACTTAGCCATGGGCCTTTCAGGTCCTCACATAGTGATCCTAAGACAAAATTATTGGTTTTTGTGAGGACTGTGTCACAGCCCTCTAGAGCAGTGTGTTTCTAGCATGAAAGTGAACGTGTGCTGCATGATGTAGGATGGGAAATGGGTCTATGTGGAGGTGTTTGAAGGTAAAGAACAATACTCAGGTTTCCTCTTAAAGGCAACTAGTGGAGTCATGCCAAAAGAGATCCTGGAAATGAACTTGCATCCATGCAGTATGGATGACTTTAGGATGAGAATGTATATAAATTAAAGTGGTAAGTTATTCAGCAGCTTAGATGCATTCACCAGGACCCTGGAGCTGTGAAACAGCAGCCACTCAGCCACTGACAATCACTCTGATGCTCCTGCTTCTCAGGCTGCAGAAGCTACATCAGTAATGGTAAATTAAGTGTTCTTGGAACCGTTGTCTGGTCCGGAGGCCAATGGGCATGGAGCAGCACGTGCATACCATCAAATTCCACTACCTTCCACAACAGGATGGCCACATCCCAAATRCCTGTGGGGAATGGCTCCTGGCCCTGCTAACCCCAGACATTGCCCAGGAACTGTCTGGGAGGCTGCTGGTAGACAGTTGAAAATGCTCAGCATTGTTCCCTGTTTCATTCACCAGTACAGATGTAGATAGTGTCACTGGGGACAAACCCATACACCTGCCCTTGCTCATGTGTCAAGTGGCCCTGGCATGCATGCATGAGTGTCCCATGTGGGTAATGCCAGAGGTGGGCTGGGGAGAATGTTACAGATGCTCCCCCAGGGATAAAAACCATCCTTAGACTTATTTTCCACTACTTTGTGGGCCAGTTTTAAAAAATAGGTTAAAAAGTAAGGTTAGGTAGCGGTGAGAAGGTAATGCTCATTTTGCATCAGAAACAGAGGTGTTCAGTGTTCCTGCAGATCTCTGGCTTGTGTTTGGTATCAATCAATTGATCACCAGGCATTACCCCAGGACATGGCTCCTGTTGTCCACAGCACAGAGAATTTTATTAGCTATTGCCCCATGGATCAGCCCTCCAGACACGCTTCTCCCCCTCACACGTCCTGCTCTCCCCTGCTCACAAGTGGGAAAGAAATTCAGCTGCCTATGGCAGAAGGAGGAAAGCAGGGGACGCCTTGTTTAAAAAATGAAAGATGCAGCTTCAGCTGTTTGTTTAGGAATATGTGGTGATGGGGCTGAAATAAAGGTTATTTTGGATAGACGGAGAGCTTTACAGAACCTTCATTCACTCCCTTTGACTGGATTGCATAAAGGGTTACTGAGCAGATAAACTTTTAACGAATGTGAATTCCTCTCTTAATTAAATTACAGGAAATTAAAAAAGACACATTTCATGGGCTGGTGGGGGGAAAAAAAGTGATATTTGTCCCCCCAAAAGAGGTCAGGTTTCCAGTCTGTTTAGGCCTGGATTTCAATCTCCTTCCTCCAGTCTGCACAGGGGAAACATGTAGATGCCTATTCATGCCTGGAGCTCAAGAGACAGGTCTGCTCTCTGAGGGACAGAAGCAACTCTCTCATTGACATGATGGGGTATATTCCCCAAGTGACTATATGTCAGGAAGGGCTAATATATATTTGGGTAATGCACCACTCTCCTTTGCATCTCGTGCATGGAAACCATGGCCATCCCTACCATGAGAAACCTGCAGTCTCAATAGATAAGAGGGAATTCATTAAAACCTTTCTTGGAAATTAAGCTGATGACTGGAAATCAGACGACTCAGCAAGGAAAGAGATGTGATCTCTTAACAGGCTCTGTGTTCCATTGGAAAACCATTCAAAGCTTGAAAGCACCTTCCCCAGCTGTAGACGATGCAGGTCCCCTTCCAGCATCACACGGTCATGCATTCTCTCTCATAACTATGTGCAATGCTGGCTGCGCTAAGGGATCCTTTTCTCTCCAGGTCTGACACATAAGGTCTCCAGTGCTGGGAGGTAAGAAATGCTTCCTGTGCAGAACCAGCTTGGCCTGACCCAAACTTTGCAGTGTATTGTGTCTTTCAGTGCAGCTAACAGCCTCCTGGTATGCTCTCTCTGACCCTTCAGGCATCCTTGTAGTTGCAAACATGAGCATCCTGACCCAAATTGCATTCCTTGCCTAATCCTTAGACCTGCCCGTGGAAAAGAGTAGATTTCTATATATAGTGCTCTGAAAAGCCACCGGGTTATTCTGCCCGGGTGAAGGGGGTCTGTTCTCTGCAGCATGCAACACAATTCCAGCCTTGTTAATATATATGAGGGGGGAAAAAGGAGAGAAAGAGATTGGAAAAAAAAGGCCATCTTTGTAAAAAATGTGTTTGTGAAAGAGGGAAATGGCTGGTGGGGGGGTGTCAAAAGCTCTAGAAGACTGAGTTTATTTTGGAGCTTCCTGAGGTTAGATCTAATCAGCTCAAAACACATAGTTTCACTCTTAATATGACATTAATTTTCTCTGCTAGCTGAAAGATGCCTTGATACTCAATGGGAAGTTGTCCTTTTCCCATGCCCGAGACCAAGGGCATATCTCATCTCTCCAACCCATTCCAGGATSTTTGGACAGAGAGGCAGAGCCATAAGCCATGGCTGGGAGTGAGGGTCTGATTTTGATAGGACCATAAATACAGTTGCCATGTCTGACAGGGGATGGTTGAAAAAAATACCGCTTCAAAGACACTTATGCTTTGCCTGAAGAGATGTAGAAATATTTAACTGCAAGGCTGGAGTCTCTTTAGTTACATTCCTTCTTTTCCCTTTGCCGTTGACAGACTTTCACGGGTGGTTTTCAAGCACTATATTCAAACAGCATTGTTATTTTGGGATGTATTCTCCTCACATTCATCAAGTGAATCAAAATACCAGGAGTCCCACCTGAAAGGAGGTGTTCTTATACAACCCCCAGAGCACTTGTTCCAAATGTGTTATTAAACTGAGCCTCAAATCTGGACGGGCAATGGGGCCAGACCTTCCCGATGTTATGTTCACGCAGCAGGCAGCTGAACCTACCAGCTACCTACCAAGTAACCTACCAACACGAGATGTCCACTGAGGGATTCACTGAGCATCTGACAGTCCTGGTGATATCACTCCAGAGAAGTTGCTTTTTCTTCTGGGAGTMGTTACCTCGTTACATGCTCTGTCATCAGAAGTCTCTAGACTCTCATTTATTTAAGGGTGAAAAACATCTCTTCTGGGATCTTTACTTCTTTTTCACCTCCCATAGAAAGTTGCAACTCCCACAGACCTGTTTGGTGAACAAAATACCTGTCCCCCAGCTGCTCCAGCACAGAGTTCAGCTTAATTGTTTGTAGCAATACTGGCAGGAAATTTCTTGTAATTGGTGATGGGATGGGGGAATTCCCAACTTACCATGAACTCCAGTAGCTGTGCTCCATCTTCCTTGATGACATGCCTTAATGTTGGTTGTAAGTAGGAACCAAAACCCTGAACACAACAGAAACCACTCTGGCAGCAGTAGCAATCCTATAGCCTATGTTTGGTCCAGGCACTAGAGGGACACCATCCCATTTAATTAAAGATTGAACGCCACCGTGAAGACCCTGGAAAAGATGATTTCAAAGGAGGTTATGTGAACTAATCTTTCAGTTTGGGGATATTATAACTTTATAAGCTAGGACATATCTCACAAGAATTTCCTGCAATGCTTGATAAGTTAAGGTATGGGCATAGGAACAAAATTCTACTGTTAAGTAATAAATAATGAATATTATAATTTTATGCCCTACATTTTATAAATATTTAGTAGAGCTGCATGAATAAGCAATGGTTTTGGTTCACTGGATGAATAATAAATAAATGAATAAATAAAAGAACAGTCAGAGATCAGAGAAAAACAAAAATTACTTGTTTCGTGGGATTTCTTCGTACAGTAAGAAAAAAAAAACAAAACATGTTAAACATTTTGGAGTTCTAGGAATCATTTTGTTGCAACATGGGAACTTCCAAGCCATATCTTAATCTTTGAAAATTTTGGACTGAAAATTCTGGTTTCCCTGTAGTATATAATTTTCCAGAAGCTGCAAACACTGAGGCTTGAGAAGAGAATTTGATGGACTTGTTTGAATTTGTGGCAGGGAAGTGGGCAAAGCTTTCTTTATACAAAGGCACCGAGGCCCAACTTACCATTGCCATAGACCATCTTATAGACATGGCAAGGGGTTGTGGGCAATGACCTTATCTATGCCTCATAACCAGAGGCAGATCTGCTCATCAGCACCATATCAGTGTGGGTGAAACATTGTCAACTCTGCCTACAGGAGTCACTGCACACTCCAGAGAAAGGGATCTGAAGGTAATTTCTCACCATCTGTGAAGTTCTTCCTAGTACTTTGAAAATAGATGTCTGGTTAGAGGGAATGGGCACTGTCCCTGCTATTCCTTGCCCTCTGAGCAGTCTATAATTTAACCAGGSAGGAGTATATCTACCAGATGTACCAATCCCAGGGGCTCAGCATGGATCTGAAGGGTCCAGATTGAACCAATTCAGCTTCATTCCATGTGTTGTGATCTGTTACCTCCTCCAGAATAAAAGGATAATCTCCATCACCCGTGTGGTCTTGGAAGCTCATGAGAGACATACATTTAGGAAGTTGTGATAAGACCCTGTCGAAGAAATATGGCCCTAACAGAAACCCACCATCTGAACATATCTACCACTTCAGAACCAAAAAAAAAGAGGGAACTGAACTGGGAAAGTTTCAGAGAGAGTGGCAAGGATTACCCAAGGCAACAAAMAACTTTTGCAGGAGGAAGGACTGAGTTAGGAAAGACATTTCCAAGGTCTTGGGACTCCACATTTACTGTTGATGCATTAACTCATGGAGTTCATTATAWCCTTGCAGAATCCTGCTGATACAGCCAAAAAGTGTGAGTCCCTTGGGCTTTTGGATCAAATCTCCATGCAGGTGGTTTGAATGATGCTACTAGGTACAGCTCAGGCTTTTCCTGTTTTGGTGCAGGACGTGATGCAGCCGTAGATCATAAGGGGGCTGTGRGTTCATCTGTGTGTGAGATGAATGCCTTCTGGTCAGCATTATTGGCATGCAGGGCCCTGCTAGATGACACCCTACTTCTTCAAGGTGCAAAGTCATGGACTCACCCATTGCTCCATGGGCCCCCTAGAGTAGGTAGAGATGATGGGAGGATTAAAAAAGCTGCAGACCAACTGGGTTAATTAACAGAATGGGAACACATCTTGATGATGCTTTCCAGACATGGAAGATGCTGGCCTGACTGTGTGGGAGGTGGGTACGAATCCTGATTCTCACACTCAGTATAACACTGCTGGTGGCACAGAAGACAGCGGAGGGCAGTGAAAGGGCTGAGCTACCCACCTCATGGCCTCAGCAAACCTGGGTGCAGCTGCATGTTAACAAGCCATTTTGTTTTCAGGAGCACATTTGTAAAGATTAGTAGCAAATCTAGCTTCTGTGCAACCCCGGGGGAAGGTAATGGAG
The DNA here is from genome assembly GCA_035582835.1 of Phoebastria nigripes. Classification (NCBI taxonomy): domain Eukaryota; kingdom Metazoa; phylum Chordata; class Aves; order Procellariiformes; family Diomedeidae; genus Phoebastria; species Phoebastria nigripes. Next base: position 447,966 of record JAYKAV010000755.1, read on the forward strand.
GAAAGGCACTGTGGTTTCTAAATGAGGGAAAGGGAGAAACATGCATTACAAATGGAAGAGGCTTTCTTCCCCTTCCCACCACTGCCATGATGGGGGCAGCCACAGACTACTTTGAAGTCCTGTCCTTCAGGCTCTTCGCCATCATTTGTGCTCAGCCCTTCCAACAAAAGCACAGTCTCTTGGTGGCAAGAGACTTGGCCGAGGAGCGGAAGGCAGGCTTTTTACATTAAGAGAAGGGTTGTGAACAATTTTGCCTTTATCACCACAAAAGGGACTGTAAATCCCTCAGAGTTATTGATTCTGGTCCTGCAACTTGATACCCCAAAACCAGTCATTTAAGTTAGGATAAGTCTTTTCTCATCATTATTATTATATGGTTTGTTTTTTTATTTTAAAAGAAAAAGAGCGAGAGAGTGGAGGGAGAAATTGGCTCTAACATGGCTTGAAAAGAACATTTGCAGCCAAAGAGTTATTGTATGTATACTGCTTTGCCTAACTGTACTCTGTAAGGATATGAAAGGACCAGAAGGCTCAGACCAGATTTCTCTATTAAAAGATGGAGCTTAGTCCATTTCTTGGCATCACTTAGAAAGTCAATATTTTCTCTTTCTTCTTTCCTGGCTGAATTTGGTGGAGCAGAGGGTCTAATTCCCAGCTCCAGTTTGGGATCCAGGCAGGCAGGCTGGCAGGCATTTCACCCTACAAAATCATGCCCTGTACAATTTCGGTCCTGGCTGTTTCCAGCTCTTTCACACTCACTCATTTGATTCCTCCCTCAGCTCATTGCAAGTTTGTAGTCTGTGAGTTTGTAGACTTGCTCCTTCTCTGGGACCCAAGGGGCAGCTGCAGCTGCATAGCCTGCTTTGCCATCTGCTTGCCTGCTGTTTGAGGATCTGGAGAGGGAGAGAGGCCATGCCATCACGTGTGCTCTCCTCAGGACTCCAAGGAGCTCTACGAGAGAGCAAAGTCTTCAGCTGCCATATATATCTGCCTTTCTCACATGCTTTAGTGTGTAGACACCTTCACCCTGCACATGGACAGCAGAAAGCTGGGCAATCTGCTTTGTTTTTTAACAAATGCCAGTGGCAGATTTCCTTGACGGTGCCAAATATACTCTTCAAAACATCTCTGCTCATTGCCACTGGTACCGACTTCAGTACCCATCGGTGCTGGTGCAGTGGTTTGCCATCACTGTTTTGGAGAACGGTATGCAGTAACACATCTGGAGCCACTTTCCACCTGCACTCTGGCAGCTTTCTGAACTAGCTCTTGACAAGCAACGTGCTGGAATGGAGAGTCACCAGTCTCTTGTCTCAGCACCTCAGCGAGGGATTTTCCTTCAGAAAACATCAGTGCCTCCACCTGTCAATGCAGTGCTGCTATCCCCAGGTTAAAAATCTCTGGCTGACTCACTATATCATGAGGTTGCCCCTTAATCATCATGAAGAAACAGACCTATAAAGATTTCTTCCTATATAGAGATAATAAATCATAAATAAACATAAATATCTGATCCTTATTATCTATGTTCATATACCTGTGATTTTTTTATTTATATTTGTTCATTTGTTTAATAGGCAACATCTTATTTGGTCTGCCTTTGAATTATGAACTCCTCCCCTCTCCAGATCCTGCACGTGTACATGTGTACAAATCAGTATAATGGTTTCTTTCCCATTTAAAAGTTTCGCCCCCCCTAAAATCTGCTGGCATAACTGCACGTTAGCCTTTCCTAGCTGGTTCTGTTATAGCTGCCTGGATGAGGGAAGCCAGCTAATTAAAATGTTTAAATGAACCCAGTGTATTTTGACACAACTGGGTAGGAAGGATTTTGCTGGCAGGGTGAGGTCCTCATATGTGGCAATAGGCGCATTATGTGTTCAGGCTACCCCCTTCTCACCCCCCTTCTGCCCCCAAAAGCAATATGACTCACAAGTCTTAACAACTTGTCCAAGGTCAGCTGTACAGGCAAGAACTGAATCCAGATCTGCTGGGATCCACTGAAATTCCTGAGCCATAAGATCTCCCAAACTCGGCCAAATCTCCCTATCCGTGCTGAGGACAGAGCACAGCCTGAATGGCATGACTTTCTGAATGGCTGCAATTGGTCCACCTGCCTTTTTACTTGGTTGGAGGAACAAAAAGGATACAGATCTGCAGCAAACAGCTTGAGATGCACTTTCTGGACACCTGGACCCACCCAAAGYCAGAAATAACTAAAAGCAAAACTAACATCCTAATGTCCTTTCCTGGGCACTGGGAAGATCTTCTTTTAAACAACAGTCTGTGCTTTGCCAGAAATTAATAGCGTTTTGAATTAACTGGTGGTGGCCAGAATTTACCAGCAGATGACACGGATATACAGTCAGCCTCTGGTTACGCCACCATCCCATGAACCAGAACCACAAGAGAAGACTTCAGTTCCTAGAAGTAACATGTTGCAACCAGGCATGGATTTATGGAGGGAGCTAAGGAATTATTCTTCTTTGTACCCTCTTCAACCACCCAGCACAACGCATGCATCATGCCAGAGGAAGAGATGACAGCCACAGTTGCCTGTGTGGTCACAGGCACCTTGGCATCCTTGGCACTCATTAGACTCCGAGGTGCCTTTCCCTGGGGAGTGCTGTGTGAGACTCTTTGTGCAGGTTCTGCTTAGTGCTTTAGCTGTCTAAGTACTGGCCATGCAGTTTCAGAAAGGTGTTAGGTTGATGCAGTGATCTAAGGATGGACGGAAGCCCAGCTTTACAGCTGAGTTATGTTATGCTGGCCTGCAGACATGATGCACCCAATGCTGTGCTAAGACCATGGTACCTACCTTCTGGAGCAGTAATGCTTCCCAGCTGGGCAGGACCTCAGGACTTGAGTTTCTCTTTCTACATCAAGTTGTGTGGGCTTCCCTTTACTCTTTCATCGGACCCACCCTAACACCCTTCAGGGTTAATAGTGAGGACCTTCCTTTCTGCCAGGAATGTCTGCCGTTTGTTTCACCAAACACTTCAGTCTTACTGGAAAGCGTTCACATTTGGAAACCCCGGTTCCGTTTTTGAGAAAGAGAGTAAAATTTTGAGCTGGGAGAGAAAGAAACTGATTTCCAAGACTTTATACCTTATCCTACTACATGAGTACCTCCTAAAAAAGTAAACCAGATCCCAGAGGCGCAACTGTCTGGGAGGAAATGAGGGGTATTTTTCTCCATTTCATGTCCTTTAATTCACTTTTAATTGTGCAGCTGGGCACATCTTTGAAACACCAGGCCTCAGTGAGAATGGGAACCTATTTCTGCAGCATGCCCTTGTTCCCATGAAAGAAACCTCTCTGTAGATGTAATTATCCACCCATCCATCATTGTCGCAGTGAACACAGCGCGCACATGTGCACATTCAGACGCGCAGAACTCTGTACCGTAGTTCAGTCATTTTCTGCAATAGTTACTGAGCCCATTCATTAAATAATGGTCTCTGCCTTGCAGTAATGATACGTTGCTTAAAGAGAGCTCTTCTCTATTTATATTATTTACCTGGCAGTAAGCCCACCCCAATCATTTATAATGAAAAAAGTTATCTAAAGGGATGAGATGTTTACACAGATGGCAAGAAGATTCCCAAATCATAGTAGTAAATACTCAAATCTTAAAACTTTTGGATGGGATGTAAACCCTCACACTCCAGGATATCTGCCAACTGTAATTGATGGGGTCAAGAGGAAAGCAGGGGGAATAAGTTTTCTTTGTCTTGGTGGATGAAGTAGAAAAGTGGGGATGGCGGGAAAAAGCGATTCATTTTGGCTCCACCTGAAATAAAATTTTGGTTTTAGCGTTTTTTGGCAAAGACGTCCTAGAAAAAAAAGAAATACTGGAAAAAGATGAGGTAAATGGGAAACAAGACATTTCATTAAGCACTCAAGATAGTTAACACTTCTCGTCAGCTTCACATTTGAAAAAGAAAAAAGGCACATTGTAATTAACCATCAAAACCTTTTACTTAAAATTTGACAAGACAAAAGCAGTGTTTCGCCTTTCCCTAATATTTTATTATTTTTGATCCTTTAAAAATTATTTTTATCCTTTTTCTCTCCAGCTTAAAGGATCATCTGCCTTTGACATAAGCATGAAAATTTTTTCTATTCTTTTAAAAGTGTCTTCCTTTGTAGAGATATTATTCTCACAAAACTGATCAGATTTTGGTCAAAATGAGTGCTTCCTCCACAGGCAAATTATCTCCTCACTTCTCAGTACAGCTTCAGGCAACTTTTTACCAGAACAGCTGGCTGTTACTAAAGAAAGAGAACGCTGAATAGTCATTTGAGATGTACTAAACCTCTTGTCTTCTTATACACGGGCATTGTCTTTCTCTGCCTGAAAACTGTAAGCACATTAAAATGTTTTCATTGGCCCATCTGTTAGCAGAAAAGGCTTTGTGAAGTCCGTGTGAACTTCCATTGATATATGGTGCTCTATTAACTATCCCAGCCATGTTGATTATTTATTATTCATTGTTTAGATTTATAATAGTGTTAATAGAATAAATATTTATTATAAAAGCCCCTGTTGTCTAGGGCACGGTTGTAAAGCAAGCAGAAAACAGCTTGTGAAAGACCACCCTTCCTTCCAAAAACCCTCCCTAACTGTGGTTGGATTCCACATCTCCATCTGCTGATGGTGTGAAGAACATTATTACAAGAGATTTGTACAGTGATTTACAGTGAAAACCAAAGTCTCGTCTTTTTTTTTTAAGTGACACTGGAGAAAAAAAAGAGAAAATGTAGTAGAAAGAATCACTCTTTTAGAAATCTCTGACTTGTCTCTTTCTATTTTTGGACCAAGGATTTTAAGGAGATGTAGTCCCTGTGAATGCCCATCTCCATAGGACCAAAATTGCACCACCACCAGAAGAACTGTTACCTCCTGCCCTGATGGCGAGAGGAGCAAAGAGCTGATGGTCATGTGTAGGAACCCATATCAACCAAGTCTGTCTGCTACCCATGTCAGGTTGATGTGGAGGCTGGTGACCCCATGAGTGCTGGAAAATCCATCTGTCCACATGCCAAGGATGGATTTCATTCACGCTYGGAAAATTTACTTTCAGTAGAGCTGTTGTGGACTCAGAAGCACATAACTGATCCAGAGGCTGAGCATCGCCATCCCAGAGTGAATACCCTCATGCAGTGACCCACATCTGTCTTCAGTCTTTTTTTACCTGTTTGTTTATTTTTAATGTGACCTGCTTATTTTATGGGCCTGGTGCAAAGCTTATTGGTGTTAGAAGGAAAGTTCTCAATGGCAACAATGGTCTTGTGCTCAGGCTGTAAAACGCTTATGGAAGATCATTCATGTATTATTTGTGCTAACCTTGCAGGGTGGACGTCAGACCAGCTGGGCTACTTGAAATTGCTGAAAAGGAAGCAGTGGTTTGGGACTTTCAAGGAGCAAATCAGCCTTTTTAGACCMCAAAGTGCCAAGACCCTCTCTGCTTCTCCTCCCCCATGTCTACAACTCTCCCCACCTCATACTATTGTTTATTAAGAAAATCCCGTTATCATTCTTTCTAGTATTTAATGAACATGACAGAACTGGTTCCAGATACGTGTTTTTGTAACTGGTTCTTGTTAGAGTCGCCATGACAGGTTGGGAAAGGAGCCCAGAGAGGGTGGGTGGAGACATCCCAGCCAAGCAGAACTGGCTGGCTCCTGGGGTGTGCTACACAGCAGCTCGAGACTTTTCAGAAGCACTTGGGTTTTTCCCCTCAGCTCTGCGCTCTCTTGGCCTTTGGCTTTATTTTTAGCCTGTCTCCATCTGGTGTTGGGCTCTCCACCCACACCACGCTCCCAGGAGCGGGACCTGCCTCCAAACCACATCCCTGCCTGGGCGCAAGTGGTGACCTAAGGTGCAGAAACCCTGAAGGGACAGCACATTTTGTGTAACCCAAATGAATCACCCTGGGAGCTGTGGGTTAAAGAAGAGGAACTGATGGACTCCACCTCCCAACCATTACAATATCCCCAGCTCCCCACAATCTCTCCTACAGCATCACCACCATGCCCTTTCCATGCCCTCCACTTCTCAAAATACCTCATCTTTCTTATATGTCACCCAGGCTCATCTTCCCACACATCTCCCTACACACTCCCTCGAGTCTGCAGTAATACTGATACCTATTATCCACATCTTCATGTCTATCCCTCCCCTTTACAATCCCTACACCTACWTTTTGGCTAGCAGCTGGATAGTGGCTAAGAAAACAGGACAGATGCTGAACAGTGCTATGTGAACGGCTATAACGTGGCAGAACTTACACCTTCCTCCCCAATGCCGGTCAAAGTTGTATTAAACAGGTAAAGTTGGCCAGTATGCAGGCAAATTTGAAGTCAAGAATGAATTGTGTGCAGCTGCTTGCCTCTGCAGCCAGTTCTGCCCTGGCTGGCTCTGCCCAGCAGCTCAGGGAGGCAGGCATCACCCTCTGCAGCCCCTGCCCCATCCCCAAGCACAGAATCATAGAATCATAGAATCATAGAATCATAGAATCATAGAATCATAGAATCATAGAATCATAGAATCATTAAGGTTGGAAAAGACCTCTAAGATCATCAAGTCCAACCATCAACCCAACACCACCATGCCCACTAAACCATGTCCCTAAGCGCCTCATCTACAC
>JAYKAV010000755.1:455333-496986 GCA_035582835.1 Phoebastria nigripes
CAGATTGTTGCTAGGAAACTTGTCTTTGTGTTGGAAGCTATTTCCTTCCTACCCAAAGGCAGATCAGAGCTAATTCACTGAGAGCAGCCTAAAAAAAAAAAAAAAAAAAAAAAAAAAAAGAGGTTGTACAGGAGAATATCCAGATCCAATGCATTTAGAGATGGGAACAAAGTCAAACCTCAGTCCAGGCAGCCATGAAATATGGAGGTTATAATGTGGATATAGGTTCAGCCATGGGAAACTGTCTGGATTTTGTCCTGAGATCTTTACCAGCTCACATCCCTGGCTTATTAAACGCTGCTTTGCATTTAAAGATTTGGTGAATCTTTTGAACTCTTTTTCTGAATTTTTGTACGTGTATATATTATTTACATTTTTTGGCTCAGACATTTTTATATTAAATCCACAAATGTTCCACTCCCGTGGTATTTGAGGTTGCTAGTCTTCAAATAGCCCTGGTTCACATCACTAACTAGGTTTACCTATATTCGCCTTCTGCTGATGGAGTCTTCAGCTAAAACGCCACATTTTCAGGGTTTTCCCACAACCATGGAATAAGAAGTAGCTAACTTCTTTTTTTCCCCTCTTTTTTGAAATGAAGCGCAATATTTTTAAGTAGTCGCAGGAATCCAGAAGCTGGAACCATTGGGGAAAAAAAAAAAGAGAGACTTGCAATAATAAATTGGCAGTTATGGAAAAGCAGGCCTGTGGTTTGCTATTTATACTTGCGTCTGATCTGTTTGGCTCTTGTCTGAACTAGATCATTGAGGGGATTACTGCTTTATTTGTAATGCACCAAACATATCTTTGGTATGAAAATTATCATCGTACAGATGTGTTCCTTGAGTTGCATCCTGCACACACATACCTCATAGTAAATCAGAAACAGCTTCAAGAAAGGAAGCAGATTTACATGGAAGTAAAACTGAAGTCTATCTTTATGCCCACTGTATATGTTTCTATCAGGCTCTGAGATTTGTTTGACTTCCTATGATTGAATACTGAGCTAATGTTGATATTAGCAGCTAATGCAGATGAAATATTGACAGAGCTGCTGCCAACTTACATTCAACCAAGGCTAATGGATTGTTTTTGGGGTGAGATTCACCTCAGCTAATTTTACAGTTCCGTATTTGAGTTAGTCAAGCCCAGGCTCAGCAGAGGACTTGCACTCCTTTCAGTGACAAAGCAGTACAGATCCCTACTTAACTATCCTTCTGTCCTACATCCGCGCCCCCCCCCCATCATTTTTTCATTAAATTGTGATGTTTAGTTGAACTCTCAGAAGTCAGGTTTTTAGTATCTTTTCATGGGTGGGAAGATGATCAAAGTACCAGGGAGGGGGGAAAGAAGATGGAAAGGCATTGAAATCTGAGTGTCAGTTCCCCGAGAAATAAGGGGCTTTCTGTGCTGGAGAGTGACGGGACATCTGAATATATTTCTGATGGTGAAGTTCTTATCTTCACCAGAAAGATGTGATGAGGGGTTTGGTTTGGGTTTTGGTTTTTTTTTTTTTTTTAATCAAGTGCCTACACAAAGAGATCTGTTTCTAAGCCTAGCCAGGATACAGAAAATATAGATATTTATAATCTCAAATAACCTTGGACAATGCCTCATTATTCCAGAAGCTGGGAGCATTTTCATGAGATGCTTTACCAACTCTCATGACAAACTCCTCTTCTTGAAGATGGCCCTGGGAGCAAAGAGAAACCCTATTTTTGATTAAGACAAAATATTTTGCAGAAACTCCCCTTTTGTTAACCTACTACAAGGGGAAAAAAAAGTTTTGCAAACGTGTGGAACTCCTTAATTTTTCCTTCAATTTTGAAATATTTAATGACATGTCATTAATACAACCTCAMTATTGCTGATTGAAATGTAGTATTTGTTATTTCAAAAAAATCAAGGAYGGCTGCTTCTCAGTACTCACTAAAAAGTCTTATCTTTTCTGGATCAAAGTGTCTGCTGTCTGTATTAAAATGGGGCAGTATGACACTTTCCCTGTTTGTAGGAAACTTCAAAAGCTCATTTCCATTTGGAACAAAGAACATACTTGTTAATGTTAATTTCCCACAAAATGGAAATGTTGAATTTTGACCAGTTGGATTTGAAATCATGAATACTTATCTCTATTCACTGAGCTGCACACATCAAGGGATCAACTGACTTTTCCAGCAACATAACTTTAGTATCATACTTTGCCAGTACTTTAATTCGTATCTCTTCTGGATCCATTGCACACTGATTTTTCTCTATAAYGAAACAAACACTTTTTTCCCCAAGATTAACCTTAATCCTATAAACTTTATATTACAGAGAGGAGCAAAAGCAGGGAATATTAAATGATTCAAAAAAACAAGATTTGATCTGTCAGAATGTCTCATTCACAATGCTATGGAAAGCAGGTTCAGTAGTTTTGTAGATCGTAACATTTTAACAGGTAAATATATTTCACTTCCATTAAGAAGATATCAGTGAACTGTTTGGCCAAATACAACGTAATCATGCTTTGACATTAAAAAAATAATATTGTGTAGATGCGTGCATTTAGACCAATCTTATGAAAAAAGTCAGTGAAGTGTGGCAGGGGAAACTAGTTTAATAGAAAAGGTTTTCTATCTGTCACTAGAAAGTATGTCCCCTGCTCTATTTATTGCTTTACAGCTGTTGAGACACATAGGATAGTATTTATCTTATCTAAATTTAGCCACCAAAATGTTAAGACAGCTGGAATCTCAGCTATTTGAGGGATTAGCCTAGACAAATTTTGTGTGATAGATGCTTTAGATAAGCAAAATTTCCCGAGATGATTCCTAATCATAATGTAGGATCTGAAGGTTCAGACTTCTATTCAGAATAGGCAAAGGCAGGAATTAACTCAGTAYGGCACAAAGTTTCAAAGACTAAAACACTGGTCTCATTTCCGACTCTCGCTCCCAGCCAGGCAACCAAAAAAYGTCCAACTCTTTTCACACCAAATCTGCCAAAGGAATAAGCGAGCAAACAAACAAAACTCACTCCTCTTTCCACATATCAGCAGAAAAGAAAAKAAATCCATTGATCAAAATCCAAAGAAGCTGAGGAATTGAAATTATGCAAAAACAGTTGGTTGACATCTGTTGGAGTGGGTCTGAAAATAACAGCTTCAACTGGGAATTTCACTGGTATCTAATTAAACTGCAATGTGTACATTGTTAATGACAGTGAATTAGCAAGGATCTATTTTCTTTTCGAAGGTCCTGCTCCCGGGTCGGGGCAGCCCCCGSGATCAATACAGGCTGGGGGATGAAGGGATTGAGAGCAGCCCTGCTGAGAAGGACTTGGGGGTACTGGTGGATGAAAAGCTGGACATGAGCYGGCAATGTGYGCTCRCAGCCCAGAAGGCCARCCGTATCCTGGGCTGCATCAAAAGCAGCGTGGCCAGCAGGTCGAGGGAGGGGATTCTGCCCCTCTGCTCTGCTCTGGTGAGAACCCCCTGCAGTACTGCGTCCAGCTCTGGGGTCCTCAGCACAGGAMAGACAYGGACCTGTTGGAGCGGGTCCAGAGGAGGGTCACAAAAATGATCAGGGGGATGGAACACCTCTSCTRTGARGAMAGGCTGAGAGAGTTGGTGTTGTTCAGCCTGGAAAAGAGAAGGCTTCGGGGAGACCTTATTGCAGCCTTTCAGTACTTAAAGGGGGCTTATAAGAAAGATGGGGACAGACATTTTAGTAGGGCCTGTAGTGATAGGACAAAAGGTGACGGTTTTAAACTAAAAGAGGGTAGATTCAGACTAGATATAGGGAAGAAATTTTTTACAATGAGGGTGGTGAAACCCTGGCAGAGGTTACCCAGAGAGGTGGTAGATGCCCCATCCCTGGAAACATTCAAGGTCAGGTTGGACGGGGCTCTGAGCAACCTGATCTAGKTGAAGATGTCCCTGCTCATTGCAGGGGGGTTGGATTAGATGGCCTTTAAAGGTCCCTTCCAACCCAAACTATTCTATGATTCTATGACTCTATGATTCTTTTGCAGTTCTGTGCTTTAAAGTGTATCGCTGGGCCAACACTGAAACTGGAAAAGAGAAGTTCTGAACTTTCACTGTTCCATGTAAATATCTTTAAGGCAAGGGTGAACCAAAGACTCGGTAGCTGCTGGTGTTTGCTGTGAAGATTCTCTGAACTCTTCATATCAAGACTCCATAGCCAGTCAAGAAAGCGCTCGGGAATCAGTATTTGGGATTCAGGTGTTACATCTGTCTCACCATATGGAAGTATTTGGTGCATCATGGAGTGAGAAGGATCCCTAAAGTGGCAGTAGGACAGGCACAGTGATCTCACCATAAATACTGCCTTACCAGATAGCACCTGAAATTTTAAGGTGTTTTACCCTTTGGCTCCCACTTATATCAATACAAATTAGGCACCCCGTTATGTTTAAGGGTGAGGGTCATAAAGTTCTTATATTGTCTTACCCCTAGGACAGCCCCAGTTCTGAGAACTTTGTATTATCATATGGAAGAGTGATCAATAAACAAAGCTTTCTCACTTTTTCCCTGTTCTTATGGGAACATGAATTCTTATTCCAATATTATCTATGCTCTTTCATCCTGATAATGTAAAAAACCCCCAACTTTTAATTACAACAGCTGTTTTCTCTTCTTCACAGATAAGAAAATGAGGTCCCCTACCCATTAGTTTGTTATGTCTACAGGAAATGCAGATAGAGGAAATTATTCACCCACCTGTAATGAATTCTGGGTAGACTTAATGAAATGTAAAAGTGTCCCCTCTCTCCCCATTCCCTCATGAACAGTGCAGTCAACTTGCAAGTTAACATGAGCTCTCAGAGTTTGAGCAACATTTTTTTACCAACCTAATTTCTATACATTTTGAGCTCTGTTTCCATCCTTGTCCTTCTCCTCCACCCCACTGATTCCTTTTAGGGTTTACTTTAAATGTTTAAGTAGCATCCTGAACAAGGTGGCATCCCCACCTATGGGGATGCCATCTGGCCCTAGTAACCCAAAGCGTAGATATCTGAGTAGGTGGGTGACTGAGGGACCCCGAGGAAGAGAACACAGGGTGGGTTCAAGGTGAAAGCAGGGGCTCATTCCCCCTTCTTTGCAGGTTTGTTTCCCACACCAGGAGCTTTACCCCAAGTTTGTTGTTTATCAGAAGCCAATCTTAGTGAACAGCCATCTGCTTCTCGCCTTGACCTGAGACTCCACTAAGCTTTGTTTCTCGAAACCTCAGACTGGATTAAGGAGTGGCTAATCCCTGAGGGTCAAGCAGCTTTGTGAATAGCAACAGGAGCAGAGCACCACCACATGATCTACGTGGTGGTGGTGTCAGCTATTCAGCAGCCTAAGATAAAGGACATGAAGCCAGCATCCCCTTGTAAACAGTTCATTATGTTCTTTACATCTCTGTGTTTCTTTTTCCTGCTGGCTTCTCCCTCCTACACTCCCAGACTAGCTAATTACTTTTATCACAGGCTAAGTATGCAGTCAAGAGGTTCCAGCTGCCATCAGTAGTGTATTTTTAAGCCTTCGCAGCTGACATGCCATTTTAAGATTCAGGCGGGGTTATCCGTGGCCTTCATAACTTTGCATAACCTGTGGCTGGGAGGCAGGAAGAAGCGGGAGGAGGCATGAAGTAGTCCAGCAAAGACGAGTCCAGGCCAATGGAAGACATGGGATGGGTCAAGTAGCCAGGGAGGGGAAGGTCATGAAAACTTAACTCTGGAGCTGCAGAGAGTGAATTCAGCCTGGGATGAGTGGTGAGAAAAAAGAAGGGAAGGAATAGGGCATAACAATTATCGGATGAAAATCAAGAGAAGGATTTGGCTCAGCCTAAGGAGCAAAATTAGTTTTTGTGTAAGAAARAAACCACATTTCTGGCCTTCTCTTGCTCTTGTGCATATTCTCCTACCTCTGTTACTAGTTTGGCTCAGCCTCATGTTATGACAGGACAGCAGGACTGCCCTGTCTCCGGACACAAACCCTGCTTCAATTCTTGAACAGCAGCCTGATACACCCTGAACTTTCACATTCTCCCTGTTGCCCACCAAAATGTTTATGAATTCACTTTTCCTCCTCTTTGCACTCTCACGYACTCCTGCCAAGGACACTTCGCAACACAAGCATTCAAGCCCTTCATCCAGAAACACTCATATGCTGCTCATCCCTCCATCTCTCCCTCCAAGGTATCTGTTCAAGTCTTTCCAGAATGAATATTAATTTTCCTCAAACTTTCATTCTGGCAAAGTTGTCAAGATAGGCACATCTGTGCATCAAAACCACAGATCAGATGCCCCCTAAACTCCTTATGATGCTGTGTGACACACCACAGGTGGTAAATTAATGATGCAGTGAAGTCCAAAAATCCGGCAATCCTTCGTCAATCTTTCCAGCAATCRTTCCCCATTAGTGTTAATACTATCTGTTTATTGATTCCTGCTTTGCAATTTGCCTGAACTAAAGAATTTCTGAGTTTGTACAGCCCAAATTACAACTGAAAACATGTCAAGACTTGGAGATCTTAATCAGGATAAAAATCAATAGTGTCCAAATAGTCTTGCAAGATAAAAGATGGTATCTGTAAGCAGAACTGTTGATGCCACTGACAACTTTGTGTGTGTGTGTGTGTRTGAACTAACATCTGTTGCTGTTCTCTGGGAAATGGATAATCCAGCAGATAGCAGTTTTCAGTCACTGCTGCACCTGTCTGGCTTTACATTAGGGCTGAGAGGTTTGTGCTTTGTGGCAATGCCAGTCCTGCTAGAGCTGCCTGGGGTTTTCCAGCATTTGCTTTTATGGTGCAGAATGTCCCTACTCTGTTGAAAGGGGCTTATGAGCTTCTCTGAGCACAACTGATGCTGCCTACAATGGAAATAATGCACCTTATAAAAGCTAACTACCATTTAAATAAACACTTGTTAGATTACAGTAGCTCCCATCAGAGGCTCATTTCCAAAAACTGCTAAAGAAAACATTGAAGAACAAGAGAGCAGGAAACATGCTGGAAAAATTACCTTGAGATAAATAGTTTTAAAGTTTATTTTTCTACTCTATTTTAATGAGGTAATAGTTGGGGATATTACACAGATGAAATTACATTGGCTAACTGTGTTTGCTTCTTACATCACCATTTTTCATCTTCTAGGATTTCCTTCCATTGGATTCTGGGGAATTTATACTATGCTAAGTGCTTTCTTAGTACGGGAAAGAGGAATCCTGGTGGAGACATGTTTTGTAAACATGCCTTCGCTATCGGAACAAAGTTACGGTAAGCACGCAAGCTTGATGATTTTCTGTTGGGTGTGCAATATGCCTAGCACATCTGAAATTCTTCTATGTGCAAACGTATGTTTCTCAGTGCTTTGGACTATTTGAGATGACAAGCACAAGCTGAAAGGATGATTTTCTTTAAGTAAAACATACTATGTAATAATAGCCCAGGGATATTTCACATGCAGCTGTTAACAGCAGAAAGCAGAACAAATGAATGCAATACCCCCGAACACTAAGTGTTTGCAGAGGGGAGGGATCAGGCTTTCAATATACCCCAGATTTTCTGGTCTGCAAAAGCATTCCCTGTGTGTTGGAGCATGTAGAAAGTCTTTGTAATTACTAAGCTCCCTTCTTAATTCATGAAGAAAAATAGGTACCTCTAAGAGGTGACTCACCTCATCTTAAAAACAGAATGTAAGAATTGCAGTAAGCCAAGCCATCCAGCTGATTTGGGGTATTTATCAATTACGGCTCTAAGAGACCTTCCTACCCAGATCAATTTTCACAATTAATTTTTCTGCACCTATTTCTATCTATCATACTTCTTAGAGGAAGCTACCTCTCTTCAGCTATCTACTGCTTCTATATGCCTATGGACTATGCTGGCTTTTAATTGTCTTCCTTTTCTTTGTGGACTTTGGTGCCAGGTTATCAGTGCCAAGGACGTGGGATTTCTTTTCTGGGAATGTGATATTTTGCAGTTACTGACTTTAGGGACTCTGTCAGAGCGTGTCTAGTATTCAAGGYCCTGGGAGTCTCTGGAAGCAGCTACAAGAGGGGTAAATGAATGCAGCCAGCTGCAAAACATAGTTATACCTGCTATTTTCCTGATTGCTGGAAGTAGGATTCATCTCACTTGAAAATTAAGCACTTAGTCTAGGCAAGTTGTCTAGACTGCTTAGAGAGGCAGAGCACTCTCAGGGAGCGAATCACCTAGATTGGACACTTGAGTCAACACACGTTTACTGATGCTAAATGTTTACATGGATTCAAAATATGAACAAGTTAATGACAGATAAAAAGCACGAAGTTTACTATATAAAGATACCCACTCCAGGTCAGGAAGTCCCTGAGGCAGAAATTTCTGGAATGTATTTTGAGGATGTATATTTCTTTTGATCTTATATTCTTCATAGGCATCTACTGTTGACCAATTTCCAGGAAAGACTGTGCTAGATGGATCAGAGGTCTGACGCACTGCAGTTCCTCTTACATTCTTATTTTTTTCAAGTGGGATGAATCACTCTCTGGAAATACCTATATGTTTTCATGGCTAGAGAGCGGGCCTGGATCAGTTGTCACGGGACATGAGGAATGGGGTTCTTACCTTGTGTTAGACAACTACAATGTAGATGTCTACACTGGAGTTAGTCACTCACAGCCCCCTCTAGTTATTGTAGAGAAAAAGGGCATTTTTAGAGAGCAATTCATCTCATGTTGAAGTCTGTCTCTTCTATAGACCAGAAACAATGTACCTGCAAAGTTTGTATTTTTCTCCTGCATATTTTTCAGAGAACAACACATCTCATCTTAACTTCTGTCTCTTCTACAGACCAGGTGCATTGTGACCTCAAAGTTTCTATTTCTTTTCTGTTTCTTTGCCAGACATCTGAAGTGTACAACCAATGGTAGGTGAGATGAATTCCTACTCCATACGTTTAGGTAGCTGAAGATAATTGCTGTGGATCTCACCTTTCATGTCCTTGTTCCAGCTATAACTAGCCTGCTTCATGCTTATTTTTCTCATAGAAAGAACCGATTGTGTTTTCTAGACTACACATAGTCTGCCTTTGACTGGTAATTTGGTCCTCATGCCCAGTGCAGTGGTCGCATGTGATGCTCTTTGAGTCTTTCCACCAGGGATATATGGAAGGCCTCCTTTGTTCTTTGAACTGTACAGTCCACTGCTTCAGTTCACCATTTTCCACACAGCTCCCATCATGGCGGACAGGAAAGGTTTTGCCATGTTGACATAACATGGTTTCCATGGCATCTGATTAATCTGTGATGTCTTTTTTACCTCTCGGAGCAGTGGGTACGCAGTAGAGGAAACAGTATTCCATGGGGCGGTAATCAGGGTTGAATAGTAAGGTGAAATTTCATTGTGTAGGTCTTGCAGGAGACAGCGATGACCTCTGAAAGGTCTTCCTGCTTCTTTCAAGATTTTGCTTGGCCATCTGACATTTTTTGATCAGAAGTACCTATTGCTTTATATCTAAAAAACAGGATCTCTCCCAGTCTCAGGACAAAGATGCCACATCCACAGGTCATCTCGCAGAGGCAACAAGCCTGAGACTCTCAGGCTCTCTGCAGTAGGTAGTTGTCACACTGCAACACAGCAATCCTTGTTCCTTCTGAGCAATTTCTTTCACTCACCCAACAAAATCTCCTATATAAGTGGGATGGTGGAACACGCTGTTAAATGTTTATTACTGAAAATTTGAGGGAAACCACATGGATTTGCTAGACAAGACTTACAAAAACAAGTTGCAATAAAAACTTTATAGCATCTCCCCCAGCACCCTAACATAGACTTCCTTTCTGTTTATGAAACATATGCATAAACTGATGGGCAAAATTTGCCTCTCTGGCTACATGGCAAACATCCATTTCTGACTCTGCTCATATGCACCAGATGAAGAGTTTTCCTGTTACCACTACATTTGAAAAATTAGCATTCCACACACAACTGAGATTTGCACTGCATGGGGCAGAGTTGCAGGAGGAAGCAGAGAGGAACACTATGTTGCTAACATAAATTCCTTTTACGTTACTTCACTTCTTTCTCCCTCCACTTTGGGGACATTTACTATGAAATTGATAGGTGTGATTCTGACAACAGATTGGACAGTTATAAATGGTCTGATTATCTCAGCTTAATGAGTTACCTGTGACAGACCTCATCAATTTACTTCAAATGTCAAGCATGGTGCATTGAGCAATGGAATTCTGGCTTTACGTAGCAAAGCTTGGAGCACATGCAAATACAGTAATTTCCTCACTTGCATTTTCCTTTCAACTTCAAACTAGTACTAATCAAATCTGTAGATGAAAAAAAATATTAATATTTTTTAGTGTTACAGCACTACACCAATGGAAGCAATTCTCCATATGGCTTGGTGCTGTATAAACTTGAAGTAGTTGAAAGTTCCCAAGAAAAATGTAGAGAATCTGCAGTGTAAAAATAACATAGTGAAGAAAGGGCTAAAAAGTTATTTTCAAGTTCTCAGTGTTCAATCTAGACAGGCCAAATAGTCAGAGGGTTAAATCGCAACAAGGATGAATCAGTTTAGGCATCTGTACAAAAAAAAATAAACAAACAAACAAAATCCACCAAAATCTGTGTAATGGCTTGGGGAAGGAAACCTTCTATGCATTACTTGGGAAGACAGAGAATTTCCCGTCCCTGCAGTTTTTAGGCACATTCCTGCTGGGAATGACAGGTAGGCTCAGTCCTGTCTTGACAAAGGAGACATGAGTGAGATGGTTTTCTGAGATTTCAACCAACTCTGCAATTGCAGAGGAAGGGTTAGTTCTGCAAATATTTTGTTAATTCTGCATTTGTTTTTTTTGGCATAGGCAGGAAAATGAAGCCTTGTTAGGATGAAGATTTATAAATAAGATTAGGATCAGGCCTAATGGAGCAAAAGGGGACTCTAGTAGCTTTGCTATTTGACAGGTCCCATCCAGTTTTCTCCCATATGTCAAGTAATGCTAACAAAGAGTTTCCTGTTGGAAGAACACTCTCAGGAAGTACTGCTTGAAATAAACCTAAACAGAATAAATTGATTTTGTCATTCTTTGGGGGAAAGATGAGGTCTTATAAACACATTTTAATTACGCACGATCACTTCGCTTTCTGTGTTCATGTATGTGCAATGATCTGCCTTTTAGCTGATGAAACACAAGCCAAAATGATACTCAAAAGTGGAGGAGAGTGGCTTTTGCAACTGTGTAAGTGGGTAAGTCCTATGAGAAATTGGGCAGTGCTGGAGGAGCTTCCATGGGAGCAAGGAGAGAGGACAGATGGAGTCAGAGACTGATTTGTCTCTCTTTGACCATCCACCATGAAGACTGAAAAATTTCTTGCTCTTTACCTGTTTCCACCTTCTATCCCCTGCTGGCTGTTTGCTGTAGATCCTTCTTTGAGGTTAACTGTCTTCACAGTTTGCTTTGGAGCAATTCATATGGGTGCTACCTTTCACCACAAGGTTACCTGTCTTTGTGCTGAAGTGGATTAAAGAGTGTCCCACCTACCCTAATTCTGCTGGTTGAAGGGCTTGACGTTTCTTCTGGGGACAGGGAAGAACAGACATTGTGGGGAGTCTGAAACCACACCAGCTATGTATAAAACCAAGCCTTCATCAGCAAATCTTAATGACTTCGCCTGGAGTACATAATGAATGCCAACCTTGTCCTGTGTGCTAGCAGGCTGCAGGAAGATCAAACTTCAAGCTGGTGAATAGAGACAGACAGCTGAATGCACTAACATTTTTATCCAGAAGAACAAGGTCTGGAAGAGGTCCTCTGTCCACTGACAGCTGAACCGCTGATCTGTCCCCAGGAGGTGATGGCTATCCAGTGCTCTTTTTCTCTGTTAGTGGTGAATATTCTCTGGCTGTTTGTGTGATGAAATGTAAGAACAGAGATGTGCGCATGAACAATTGTTCAGTATAGGAAGGACCATGAGGAAATGTGATCTGACATGAGATTGCAGCCCTTTGAATATGGAGATATCTCAAATCCCTTTCAGAAAGGCAGAGCTATGTGACCTAAATATAACAGCTGTCCACTTTCTGTGCTTGGCTTTAGAGAGAAAAACTCCTTTGACTTCAGCAGGTCTTCGATTGTCCCATCTGAGAAACGACCAGTAAAACCACATCAAATTAGAGGTGGGAGAAACCTTGAGGATGAATCAAATCAATATGCATACCTCGAGGCAGAATGGGGCTGGCTCTAAGACAGTCTTCTGACATGATGGACCAGTGGAAGATATGGCAGACCATTTCCCCATCCACCATCTTTCTCTGTTGGTGAAAGAATCTGAGACTGAATATTCCTAGGCCGAAGGCTCTAATATCTGCCTGGCTGGCCCTGTGATGGTTCGGTCTCCTTTCCTTCCTCCTCTGCTTTTCCAAGTGATTAGTGAAAAAAACCTACTCTAGACTCATCTGACTCCCTTTGTCCCTGCTGGGACAGAGAAGACGTGCAGGTAGCAGAGTCMTTCTGGCCTGCGGGCCTTGTCATGTTTTTATAGCCTGTGCAATTAATAGCTACCCTGGTCAGGAAGGCTGTTCAACAAGAAGAGCTGGATCCCATCTGTATGAAAACTTCCTGGGGAACCTGGACTGCTGTCAGCCTACCTGACTGCATAATTGGTACCATTCACTGACACACTGGGCCCAGTGGTCTACACGATGACTGGGGCAGTCAGAAAATGGAAAAGCCTGGAAGAGCCTCAAGACATGTCCCAAGACTGGTTCACCCCCCTCCCCCATAATCCTCATCAACACGCTGAGGGAGTCTCCATGGCGATGGCTCCTTCCCATGAGGTCACCTTGGTTACTGAGCCCATCTAGGTTTCAACGTGATGCCTTCAACGCAAAACAGAGCCCTAGGATCAGATGACAGCAATTGCTCCCACTGCATCCAAAACACTGCCTCTCAGCAGAAAAATATGTCTGGAATGCACCGTCATTGTATTACACAGGGGCGCGATTTCACTGCAGGGGATACAGTAAACCCCTGAAAGATGTTGGCTGATCAACAGATCATGCCATAAGACTCTGCTCAGATTGCTTTTGGCATGGCTGCCTTGTGACAATTCTAATTAAACCCAGCTGGCCCTAACTATATTTAGTGATATTTATTTGGGGTTTGATGCTTCTTTTTTTCTTCTGTTTAATCCATATGGCTGTAAAGAATTTCTAAACAAGCAGGAACAAGCATGTTGTTGATCAGCTAATGAGAACAAGAGCTGGATAAAAGGGGATGGCAAACCCAACTAAAGGGCATGATAAACCAATGAACTGGCCATAGGCAACAGAGCTGTCAAGCTTTATTTGTTGTAGGGTTGTGACTGGAAACTAAAGCAGCTAATTGTCATGCCTGTGTGATCGAGAGGGTGGGATTAGTTCTGATTCCTAGTGGGATTCCCAACATCTTGGCAGACCCTAAAAGACCATCCAGTCCCAAGGCAGGAACAATTACATCCATGCTCTTCCTGACAGTAGTTTATTTAAACTCACCTTCAAGCTTTCCAGCAGGCAAAAGTTTTCCTTAAGACAGATTCCAGAACACAGCATTCATCCTAACACAGAGTTTCTCCTAACATTTAAGCAGAAAGATTAACCGTCCTGCAGTTTAAGCTCTTGATTATCACAGACATTGAGAACAGAGTAGTTTTGTATGCTCCGAAGCATTTTTTCATGTTATTGAAGGTTATCAATTTCTTGCCTTCTCTTC
This sequence comes from Phoebastria nigripes, assembly GCA_035582835.1. Classification (NCBI taxonomy): domain Eukaryota; kingdom Metazoa; phylum Chordata; class Aves; order Procellariiformes; family Diomedeidae; genus Phoebastria; species Phoebastria nigripes. Next base: position 469,072 of record JAYKAV010000755.1, read on the forward strand.
CTCTCTCCCCCATCTCATTCCTCTTCAGCCCAAACAACCCCAGTTCATTCAGTCTGTCCTCATAGTTCATATTATCTGGATATGTGTTGTTTGGCAGCATTTGGGGGAAGCCCGCCTTCCCCTCCCTACACAAGCAACAAACCTTCCTCTGTGTCTGTCTATCTGTCTACAGGATTTGATGGGTTGCCATTTGGGTGAGATGGGTGGGCTGCATAGCACGTGGCCATCCCCACTTCACAAGAGTAGGCGCTCACCCCTTACCAACCAGTACTCATCAGACGAGGATTTACACAACTGGAAGCCCCTTCCCTTCCTCCCTCCCTTTAAATCAACTTCTGAGCTAGTGTTGTAACGASTCAGATGGTCATGTGGCTCCTATTACCCTGGGATCCGGGCAACGCCCATCACTTCATCTAACACCTTGTGAGTGGTGGCCAGGGATCTGATGTTTTGTGAAACCATGCGTTTCATGGCTGATGAACCAGAAGGGAAAATCTGGTAGACTCTGTGTTTTATGAGAATGGGGAGAACAATGCTGTCATCAGATTGCATTTAATCTTTCCCTYTTGGCAGTCCAGATGTAAGCGAGGTTGACATGCTGCTTTGTTTCAGACTGTGCAGTGCTGTTGTGAATATGACTGTTCTCTCTGCAGCTGTCACTCAACGTGACACAAATGGGACAAAATCAAACTCTACAAGACTTGGAAAACCCACCTGGTGGGTCCTCTTCCATCTGAACCTGTTTATTCTTCTTGAAACTCTCTTTTTCTGTGTTTTTCCTACACTGAGTGGCTGTGTACAGGGAAAGATGCCTGTAGATGTATAGTTGAAGATGTACAGTTGAAGATGTCCCTGCTCATTGCAGGGGGGTTGGACTAGACAACCTTTAAAGGTCCCTTCCAACCCAAACTATTCTATGATTCTATGAGTCTATGCCCAGCAGGCTGACGTTGACAATGTTCATAAAGTTCATATCCATATACAGTTGTAGGCAGTTCTCTTTCTCTACTGATGTTTTTATCAGCTGAGGATGGGAAACGGGATGTAGCAGTGTCCACTACCATGTAGTACTCCGCATTCATTTCATTAGGTTTACTTTGCATAGTTAGGTGAATCCCAGAAAATAGTTATGGTTGCATATCTTTTGAAGATACACTGAACAATTTATCATGACTGCACTTACACTGGAGGAGATCTGAACCAATCACAGCATCCATCTTTTCACTCATGCTTGTGGGACTGAGACTTGTTCACCAAATAGGTCTCTCCCTGCCCGGTATAGGATCTGCTGCAAGGTTGACAGCCTGGGACTGCACAGCTCCTCAGGTCTGAGCTGAACACTAAAAAATTATCATCATCACCCTCAGCTAACAGACAAATCTCTCTGTATTATTCTGATTCTCCCTTACCAAGTCCCAGATCCCATTTATCATGCCAGAAGGACTGTAGACTTTCCTCTACCATGCTGTCTGTGCCAGGAATTTCAGGAATCTTGTGTCTATCCAGTGCTCCTGTCAGAAAATATGGAAGGAGCATAAAACCCTCTGGTCATTCAAAAGCAAAATTGACAGGCAGATTTTGAATACTTTTTTAAAATGACAATGTTAGTAATGCTTTCATATTGACCACACACATAATATGATTAAATATGTGTGATATACATGAATTCATACATACGTATCTTCATAAATACAAAATTTCCTTGACAGATTAATTGAAATACATTGTATTTTTAACTTTCTGCTATATGTTTATGTATTTACAGAATAACTTACACATATTCATAGGCATGCATGTAGCAATCCAAGCACACAAATATGTATTTCTGCTCCAGATAAGCCAGTGTAACAAGTCAGACAGCAAGTAAATATGCTTTGATATCAGAACCTCRGAACATTCTTACAGAACCACTTTTGGGTTTTGTGAAATATTTTTAAATGGTCAAGCATATCTCTGGTTTGTTGACGTCAACAAGTATGAATTGGAGTCATTCTTCCCAGGAACTGTCTTCTTCTATTACGTCCTTGTGGTGTGCTGTAAAACCAAGATGTGACTGGCCTGAGCTACTGGGGATCACATGTCTCTTATCCCATGAGCTGGAGTCCAAGGTCCACTTGTGAGCTCAGTCTCAGCGTATGTTAAGTTTTGACGTGCTCTCAGACACCCCTTTAGGATCTTGAAAGGGATACCCAGCGCGTCTTCAACCGCTGTCAAGTGCTAACCACTGGTAATAAATTGCTATTTTTGGGGGCAGAAAGGATTGCCTTTCTGTGTGCTATGTTGTCGTGGTTTAACCCTGGCCAGCACCTAAACACCACGCAGCCGCTCACTCACCCCCCCGCTCCGGTGGGATGGGGGAGAGAATCGGGAGGGCACGAGTAGAAAAACTTGCGGGTTGAGATAAAAACAGTTTAATAATTGAAATAAAACAAAGTAGAACAGTAATAGTAACAATGATAACAGCAACAACAACAATATACAGAGCAGGCGATGCACAATGCAATTGCTCACCATCCGCCGAACTGAACGAGAGCCCGTCCCCYGGGACCCAGAGCCCCCCCACACCCTTAGTTTTTATACTGAGCCTGACGTTACATGGTATGGAATACCCCATTGGCCAGCTGGGTCAGCCACCCCRGCTRTGCTCCCCCCGCCAGCTTCCCATGCACCTGGCAGGGCATGGGAGGCCAAAAAGTGCCCTGTGCAAGCACCACCCAGCAGCACCCAAAACATCAATGGGCCATCAMCGCTCCTGTTATACCAAACCCAAAACACAGCACACCCTCCCCAGCTACTGGGAAGAAAGTTAACTCTGTCCCAGCTGGAACCAGGACATATGTGCACACAGCAGACAACACTCACGGGACATGACTCATTAGTTGCTTCTGTAGTAGACTGATATCCCCTGTGGGTATCCCAGCACAGAGAGGAACACTTGGTGGAGTGTAGGTTCAATGACATATTTCCTATGTCCTTACCCCAAAACATCTTTTGGCCTTCTTCTGTACAATATCATCTCTGGAGAAACTCTTGTAACTGAAACTGGGCAGGACCAGGTTATTATCTATTTTATGTCTTTTTATTTATTTACATCAATGTTCGCTACAGAGATCTGGGATGTTCTCTGTGGGGGTGGGCTTGTTTGGTTTAATTTTGACATTTGTTCACTAGATATGCTTGGAGTAGCCTGTGTCTTAGTGGGAGAGTTTGGCCATTTAATGTATCCTACACAAAAAGTGTAACCCCGTAAGGTCCGGACACCCTTGGCATCTCTTTAAACAGAAATCTGAAGGAGTAAGAAAACCTAAGACCAGAACATCAGTCCTCTTTCCCACGTATCTTCTAACAACGCAGTCATACGACCATTGCAACATACAATCCACCTACACTTGTCTTCCCACTGCAAAGTAGTGTCATTTTGGTCTCTTTGGCAAAGTCAGATGGGCAGGCTTGGCAGTTGCCTGGTAGGTCAACATACTCAAGCCATTTTGGACAAGCGTATGAGGATTATAGTGAAAGGGGAAAAGAGTCTTGTAGATGTATTCTCCATGCAGAAGGGTATCCATCATTAACCCTTTCTGTGATCAGCAGAGCACAATGTCAAAGGAAAAAACTTCAGCCTAAAGTAACACTTGAGAGGTCAGTGATATGTACTGGCCTCCCCAGTGAAAAATGCATATGAAATAGAACTGACTCATGACAAACAGCTTTCCAGGTCCCAAAATCTGTGCCTCTCTTATCTCAAATGAGATTCAGTGAATGTTAGCAGTGGATCAGCTAACCAATCGTAGAGCTCATGCAGTCTTTCGTCGTTAGATATCTGTCCAAATCTTATTCCAGCTTCTTGAGTCTGTATGTGGGAACTCTCTCTTGGCACAACTAAAAAGCTAGGGGAAGGAGAGGAAAGAGTACAACAAAAAAGGGGAAAAGGGTAATTTCTGAAGAACAATGAAAGTTCAATCAGATGTCAAGACCAAAAATATGTGTTTGGTGGACATCTTTTTAAAAAAGATCTCAAGCTCCTTCAGAAACGTGCCAGCTGATCAACAAAGAAGTAAGAAATATGAGGATAGGATGATAACTAAGGCAGAACAAGAAATGTAACTAGAAATACACCCAAGGGCAAGTCCTGGGTATGAATCCTGGGGGGTTAGCGTGGGATCATATTGCCTGTTYGCGGGCTGAATTGTGTCTGTATATCATGAACTGATCCATGGGCAGATCTGAATCTCCACGTGTTTTGCACATACTTGAACGCTAACTCGKCTGCCAGAGCTCAGCTCTCTTTTCACACCTCCGTGGCTTCTTCAGTGAAGCCGTGCCTGGTGGAGGGTCCCCAGGGTTTCAAGAGYGCCAGGCGGAGCTAGCCCTTGAGTCCTTCAGCCCAGGACATTCCTGGCGTTCCTCTGCCAGTCGACTCTATGTGACTATTGTTCCCAAGCTATTGATTCAGATTGGGTTACAGCCCTTCACAAGGGGGGTTGAGTTTCACAACCAGGCCAGAAATTCCACTGCATGAAAAAGGAAGATGAGTATTTTGGGAAGTGGCAGTAATGTTACACATGTGACATCACAAGAAAAGACTCCATGTTCCCTTTTGATACCCCCTTACRCCCTCTACTTATTAAAACAAACAAAAAAAAGAGCATCAACACCAAGTAAATTATTTATTGTTAAAACATTGCTGTGTAAGGTTTCATGAGTATGTTCCCATCACATACACTGTGTGCCTTCTGCAGGAATTGTATTCAGTGCCCAGGATGTATAGTACAGTATGGAAACATCATAAGAAATTTATTTATTTCCTAATTCTGTCACAGACTCTCTGTTTGACCTTGGTAAAATCATCTATCCTCCCACTACAAAAAAAAAAGTATAGGATAACACTCCCCACTCCCTTTTTCTCCTCCTGTCACTTGTATGTATATTCTAAATTTTTATATTTTTATTTCTATATTTTATATAATTTTTTTTCCCCTCCATGTCTGTAACTAGCAAGCTGGAATTGTGGTTTCTGCTGGGACCTCAGGATAGTCCTGTGACTCAAATGATAATGATAAATGATAGCAAGGTGTAAATTACTTTGATCATCACTGCAGAAGTTGCCTTTATGGTTATGGCCCAGAATTTTAAATATCTCTGGTAATAAAAAAGGAATAGAGAAATGAGTAGCAGGGCCAGATCATGAGTGTTTATGGTTCATTTGAAGTTGTTAGTGCTCATCTGCAAGCAGGATTTTGCCTCCAGGAAGCAGAAATGAGATAAGCTGGATACATCTTACTTTTTGTTGTTGAACAGAAAGTTCCAACAGAGGCCTGGCTTGTTGAAGGCTGTTTCTTGTGATGTGGGATTTCCGCCTTCATCTCCTATCACATCAGGAGATAACATAAGCTCAGAGCTTCCCAAAACTATGCTTGATGCTATAGTTGTGTATGTCCTGGGAAATTGCTCTGATGGACTCTGGGCTTGGGCTTTGGTAACAACTGGAGTAGAGACAGCTACCCAGAAAATTCATGAGTGTCTCTTGCACATCACTCTGAGAGTATCGGAACAGAAAAGTGGGAGTCTCAGGCTCAGTCTGGGACCTTTGCTAACCACAAAGTTGCAATACTGCAGCAGTTACCACAACTTCACAGATTGAAATACAGTTTTATTTGGCTGGAGCTCATTTCATATAACTAGCCATCCTGATTAGTCTTCCAGGCTTCTTGTCTGGTAAGTGGAGTGATATAGAAGCCTTTGAAAAGCAAGTAAGAAAGACAGATTTCCAAGAGAATGTGATAAATTGAGCTTTTTCCATGGAAGTTTTTCTATTAGTTCCTAAAAGGGAACCTGAATGGACAATAATACAAAAGAATATGTCTATTTAGGGAGAGGGAGGAAGGAGGGAAGGATCACTTGTAGATCCAGTGTGGGAGCAAACTTGGTTCTTGTTTTTTTCCTTCAAACAAGGAAAGAGTCAATTGCAGGCCCTGACTAGACTTTTTTTTTTGTTGAGGTTGAAAGCAAGAGTCTTAATTACATGAGGTAGTTAACAGTGGCCAGTGCTCAGACTCTGGAGGTGACTGGAAAACTTCAGTTTCTGGAGGACTTCAGATCAAACTTCGCTCTAGGAGGTATGACCTGCCACTGTGATTCATCTACTTTGGGACAAAAAAATCAGTGTTTGATGATGGGTCCAGGTGAAGATGCTTCCCAAAATACTTACCACATTCCCCTCTAGCGTGTGATACTTCTTTTTAGTTCAAGTGGTAAGAATTTATGCTACAGATTTGCTTGCATGTGACTGTGCAGAGATGAATGGGACGTTCAACTTTTTATAGATGATCCCGTTAAGGAGGCTGTATGATTAATTATCTCCTGTGTCCAGCACCAGGTCAGAGAAGTCTCCTGAGATGTCCCCTTCTCAGGCTTTACTGTGAATCCAGATAAATTGCCTTTTTTTTTTTTTTTCTCCTGTGTCCATCACTGGCCCCTTTTGGGTCATTTTCCTAGCATAGAGCTAGATCTCTGTGAATTCACTTCAGGTTGCTGGAAGAAGGCAGCTGTTTCTTACAGTCCCTGGGATTGTTTTTCAGTTAATGCCACTGAAAACAACACAGCTTGGAAGAAAGGAAGAAATCCACCTTTGCCTACCCCTTGCACTGCAGCTGTCTTCAGTAGTGGTTTAGTAACAACTTGAAATGCTCAGCTTTGAAATTTACAGCAGCCACATTGCAGTACAAGTGGGGACAGTCAAAGGCTGTAAAAATAGTTGCAGTGCCATATGAGCTGCTGATCTCATACAGTACCAAAAAAGAGAGAGCGAAGGAGCAGAAAGGAAGAGGGCAAAATGCCACAGCCCCGTTGAAATCAGCTGTGTGAATCTCATTTTCCTTATAATGGTCTTTATAAAGTTGAAAACACAAGGTAATGATGAAATGGTGATGGTAGTGGAGACTTCTGGCTAAATCAACTTGGATCTACCACTTCTGCCTTCAGCATCTGCTCTAGGATCTGCAAGCTCACCCTGAAAAGAAGTATTTACTTGCCTGCTAAGTAACTAGTGATCAGGGTATGGGTAGTAACCTGTTGTCAACCTGTCAGTCGCTGAGGCTGATCATTTTACTTTGTCCCTGAGAAGATCATGAGTTGACTTGCTCATAGCCCGTAAGTATTCAAAGGAGAAGAGTTCTCAGACTCTGTTGAGTCCCAGAGACAAAGGCATAAAAACCTGTGATGGATGGAGGCTAGGGGTAGGTATACTCCTTTTGGAAATAAAGGAATGTGTTATTCCTTTCCTGAAAAGAAAATTGAAATATCCTAGTGGGGATGAAATGGGCTGTACGAGTATGGAAATGTGGAATTTCCTACTTTAAGCATCTGAAAGTTAAGCCTCCAATGTGAACGGCTGGGACTTCCTTTGCCAATATATATAGCAAAAGAAAAGTCTAGAAGGATATTCATCCTACCTGTTATAAAGACCAAAAGTTGAAAAGAATCACTGTCTGGGACTGTTTCTTAATTTTAACAAAGAAAAGGCATAGCTGATCACTCATCTAAAAGCTAGACATTTAATCAATGCTAAAGTTAAATGACATCACTGTCCCCTAACATTTCTAATAGGAACTAGATGATTTTCTGTAGAAAATAAAAGTCTATACTTAAAAGAAGTAGGTTATCATGAAGTCTGCAAAATAGCTGTTAATTCATCCTTTTAATTGACATCTAACACTTTTTCCTTTCAACAACCACCTGAAGGGTCCTGTTGATTTTTGCAGGCTTTTACTGGCTTTGCAGCAGGACTTTAGAAGTTTGCTAAGGCTGTAACGCACAAAGCAATTAATTTCTGTTCCTGGTCCCATGGTACCTAAATAGTCTCAGGATCCATTATACACTAATTTTCTACTAAATCCCACATGTAGCAAGAGCAAGAGCATATTTCCACTGAGTTCTGTGTCACCAGTGCTGCTTTGCTGCTTGGTATCTTCAGTGTTACATTTTCTATATAGATTCAGCTTTTTTTTTTCCTTTTCTTTTTTTCCCGTTCCCCGCCCCGGCCCGATGAACAACAAACATGTGTTCTTCTGATCCCAATAGTCAGAAAGTAAATGATGGTTACTGCCAGACAATCTACTATTCTGGTCCATATCCACAGCTGGTATAAATCAGCATAGTTCCATTGAAGTTAGTGGAACTCACTGATTTATAGCAGCTGAAGAGTTTGGTCCAAAGGCAGGCATTTGCTCTTCTTTCGAGCTGATATTCCTATAGGGAGCAGTGGTAATATTGGTCAGACAATTGACCCTATGGAATTTGGGAGCAGCAACAGTAATCTCAGAGAAAATTCTCATTTTTACCTTTATTTCTGTCCTCTTCCACCTTTCCTCACAGCAGCTTCCCATCAGATAAACACCCTCTCAGTTGGCCCACCACACCCCTCTCTCACCATGCGAATACAACCCCTTCTGTTCTTCCTTCCAGTATCTTCTTGTCTTGAATTAACCACTCAGGTGTTAAGGCATGGATGGAAAAACTGACGCACTCTACAGTTGACAAAAATTAGGGAGAGAAATGGAGACTTCTTGGAAGTTCCCTGTCTGGTTTTCTTTTTCTTTTTCTATTTTTTTTTTCCTCTTTTTTTTTTTTTTTTTNTTTTTTTTTTTTTTTTTTTTCATTAACTATCTTTGAAATGCCATTGCTGTTTGAAAATACCGGACTTTCTGTTTATAACTTGGTTATATTAAAGTACAGAAGTTGAGTAGCATATGAGCAGATGTGGTTTGGGGCTTGCTTTCTTCGTCCAACAGCTGACAATACATCTGCTGTGCTGGGGACTGAAGAAGCAGAAAAATAAATTGTCTTCTGGTTGCAAATCTTCTAAAAACACTTTTTCTCTTTTCTCTGGGGAAGACACTCAAGCTGTGGCCATCTTACAACTCTAAGGACAGCATTCCTTATTGGGAAAAGTTGCACAACCACTTTTGGTTGGAGAGAGAACATCTTTGACGTGCTCTCAACCTCCCATTTAAAGATGTCTGGAGAGTTTCCATCAATGGTTGTTTTTGAAGAGAGAATTGAAGTTTAAACTCAAAGATTAATTTTATTTTTATTTTTAACAGAAAAAACCCCCGACCTACTTGGAGCGGGGGTGATGTTATTCTGTTGAGAAGTCAAATATCTGAAAACTGATACGTTTTGGCCCCAAATAGTTCAATTCAAATATCCCACAACATTATTTCATGAAAATTGTTAACTTTTCTCAGGTCGTCGTTTTCCTCAGAAAGAGGTGATTCACATCCTCTATACAATCTCTTCTACTTGGTCTGAGGGCGAGTGTGGCAAATTGCAGTAAATGGAGTAAGACTGCTAGATAATCTCATCTAGGCTCCCTTTCCTACAAAAGGTTGGACCAGATGATCTTTTGAGGTCCCTTCCAACCTGGGCTGTTCTATGATTCCAGTAAAACTGGACAGACAGACTTATCAAGGACCAGAGAATCATAAGGCACTGTGGCAGTACTCCCAAATTTAAACGATTCGATTTTGGCCAGAATATTTTGTTTTCACTTATATTCTATTTTTCTGGTTCTTAAATCCAWTTTTTTTCTGTGGGAAATATCTTGATGAGCTCTGTTCTCTTTGAAGATGATCCCGGTCCATCTCTCAGGAGAAACTTGTCATACCCCAATGATCAAGAAAATTTTAGAAAATCCACAGCTAGCCCAGACTCTCATGTAGGACTCTAGGGTGACTCTGGAATAGCTTTTTGGCACTGAGATCTGCTACTAACATCTGTTGTGAGCATGACTGAAAAATTGAAGAGCACTCCCCCCCACCCCTTGCCCTTCAAAACCTATTAATAGGAAGAGGGATTTTTGGTCAGGGTTTTTTTGCAGCTGCTGGGACTCTAGGGATCCTCATGGAAGAGATGAATGGGGGATTTAGGGCAAGATTAGCTGCATTGATTTGGCTGTTTGCAGAAGGATTTACAGGGCATTGGAGTATCTTTAATCCGTGGAATTGATCCAAGACATCCACCCAGCAGCGGTTAGCCAGTCCTGCAGGTACTTAAAACTCATAACGTACCTCCCTGTTTTGCCTTGACATTGTATATTTGAATAAAGATAAGCATACATATATGCAGTAATCACATAGATGGGGCTGTTGCCTGTCATCTACGCTACATTGTGATGAAGAAGCAAAGTGAAGAACCACCTGAAGCTTTGAGAAAGGGCTGATCTGTTAGGGTATTCTGGTCATTAACAGGTCTATACAAATAAACTAAACAGAAGTCAGGAGGGAACGTGCCATGGGTCTCCTACCAGACAGGTAGGAGACTGAATGAAAACCCAAAGTATCTAACTGGGATTTTTTGGCATTGCCAGAAGCCTCCCCTCCAAGCAGAACTGACAATTTACAGGAAGTGTCAGGATGCTGCAACCATTTTGATTTTGACAGAAGTGCAAAGGATCTTTTCTGTGAATTGTGTCAAGCCAGCTGTATCATGAATATACTTTATCATGAATATATAAAAAAAACATATTGTGATAATCTTTGTATGACTACTGAATTTTGGCTGAGAATCAGACTGAGGTGAGCTTTCAGCCACCTTTCTGGGTCATCTTTGCTATTATTTCCCTAATGTCTTTTTATTAGAGAGCAGCTGAGGGGGAAAAAAAAAACAACCCAAACCCCACAACCCCCACAACCATGGCTGATTTGTGGAATTCAGAAGAGAAAGTGAAATATGACTCTCCTTGTTATTATGGTCTCTTCTTATCTCGCAGAGGTGGAGGTGACAAGATCCCAAGCTGCTGTTGAGCTGCTGCTGGCATCTTAATTGCCCGATATTTTCCAGTGCTGTTTTCAGTTCAGGAATAAGACCTGGTGGCTTTTTCAAATGTTGTGTAAAACAGACTCCTGTGCTTAGGCTGGTGCCTGCTCAGATGCTGTCCTTGTGGTTACGCCGGTCTCAGAGCGCGTGCTAATTTGCACTGCAGTTCTGCTGCTTTAAATTAGCAGAACCCAGAATTTCCTGGGTCTGTGCTGGCTCCTGCGATGTCAATCGAGAAATCTGTAGTGGGGGAACATGGTGAAATTACTCCCTGGTATTTCTTAGGGTCTGTAGAAAGATCTTACAATTCTCCAGCCGTGACTTATTTCAATGCAGTAATCAATGCAGCAAAACTTTTTACAGGGCATGAAAACAATGCATGATTTGTGTTATTTCTTCACAGAAATATCTACAGCTTGCAAAGTTTACAGGGATCACTTACTCTGATCAGCAGGGACATCACACACTTTCCACACTTAATTCTTGTTTGCCCTGGACAGAAAATGGGCAAATGAAAAATAGAAACCTGCAGAAAAACCTCTGCTTTGGGGCTTTGAAATATGAAGGAAATCTCAGAAGATGGAATTCAGCCCAGGTAGGGTTCATCTCACTTAATGTAGGTGTCTACAATGTAAATATCTTTATGTGAACTATGTGGCTCTGCTCCCATCACAGTCAACAGAGATCTAGTCCATATATTCAGTGTGAGGGTGATGCATCTCTTTCAGCTGTAGGTATCCATAGCTTCACTCGGTTGCTTAAATGCAAGGATCTGGTGTCATTTGAGATGCCTCTGCCTACAATGTCCTCTCCAGAAATGTGCGGGTGTCCTGTAGTTTAATAATTCACAGGGGATGGGATTAATTTGCCTACATAAGTGTTTCTAGAGCCATTTCTGATACCCTATGGTATCTGAGACATGTATGGGACTGGCACGTATGCAGTTATGGCACAGACCCTATGGGAGACTGCGGCCCTTCTGCAACGGCAGCTGAAGGCCAGGTGGGATCATCTAGTGCATCTCTGTTGCATCTCCAATGCAAACAAATCCCACCCTATAACCGAGGGACCAAATGTAGGTTTCTACCTTAGGGAAGCTGAACTGCTCCCCTGGCTGCACTGGTTATAGCGAGTACATCAATACGATGGTAAGCTGCTGTCAGAAACTTCTTCCCCAGGTGACCACACAAACATGGATTGGGACTGGTGGGCTCCATCAGAGCGGGTCTTGTGGCTTTTGTGAACTGAAGAGAATTGGCAGGACTAGAGTCTGGTCTGGGCAGAGGGAGCAGACAGATCTCTGTACAGCTTCTCATGTGGAAACACATCCCTTCTCTACTACCAGCTTTGACCAGAACTGGGTTTCCTGGAAGGTGACACACTGCAGGGAAAAATGCAGTTCTCCAGGCTGTCCTTGAAACACTGAAATACCAAAATACCTCACCAGCTTGGTCAGGAGCAGCTCAGGGCTCCTGTCATAGACAATGTTCTCGAAGTGTCCTCTTTGATTAGAGCAATGAGATTTGCTTCCCATTATCCAAAAAGCACAAATTACCATACTGTGATAATCACACTATTGCAGTGATGTATTTATTACTGCAGTAAATACTGTGGCATTGCCTCAAACCTGGAATCAGAAAGCAGACTCTCATTCAGGTAGGACCTGGAACTGCACACTATGGTGTATACACACAAAGCTCAGCCCTTCTCCATTCCCCCTCCAGTCTCTCCAGGATCCCCAACTGTTTTCACTTGCTGAAGCCATGGTGGAGACAGCAGCTTAACGGGGGTGGCCAGCTTTCTGTGTAGTGTTCATGTCGCACTTCAAAGTTGCTTGTGTACTGCCAGTAAGCGATGTGCCGTGATTTGGGAGCAGTTGGGCAGGATAAAGCACAAACGCTCTTCCAGCAGAACCACCCAGAGAATCAAGGAGTGCAGAGAGGCAGGCACTGGGGGGTAAAGCTGACAGCRGTGTTGGGAAAAGCAGGTCTCAAAGGAGTTTGAATGGTAGATTATCAGGATGACAAAGAAAGTAAGAAAAACAAAGAGATTTATGATTCAACTGATATTTATTTGAAATGCCAGCATAGATCCCCGTTTCAAATACATTGTGATTTGGTGGGTGGTTGTCTTGTTACAGGGGATTATGGTTTTTTGGTAAAAAGAATAATCTAGGCAACGTGGAAGYGACCGTGTCTCAGAGAGTGACCTCCTGATTTAGAAAAATGACATAAGCAAATACAGATCTGAAAATCGTTAACTCTGTTTTGCTTTGAAGGGTGGTTATTTAAATCAAAGTAAGGCTTGGATTAGAAAAGCTTCAAATGGATATCCTTATCTTAGTTATTTTAATAGGAATTTGACATTCAAGTCCCTAAAATGGTCTGGAAAATCTCAGCCATGAGGATGTACTTACAGACACCCAGTGCTATCCCAGACTCTGTGTGTGTGTGTGTGTGTGTGTGTGTGTTTTAGATGCATTTTGCTATAAGCAATACTGGTTCTTTGCACCTTCCCAGGAGAAGACCAGTGTGTGATCTGAGGCAGGAATTCTCCCCTGAGCCAGCTGACATGTTGATGGTCAACCTCCCATATAGCTCCATCCTCATGTCTAAATATAAATCTGTGCTTGTCTTTTAATGAACCGCAGCACAACAAAGGCCAGGGGTGCCATCCAGCCTGAAAGAGAGACACTCTGCAGCAAGTGAGCTGGGAAGGTAAGTGTCAGCATGGCCCTGGGGAGGATAAAACCCATCGATGGGACCTGGGTTGTAACCCAACCTCCCCCTTGTACATGTACACGCATGCACACGCACACCAAAAATGTTTGACCCAGCGCCAGCCTCAGCCCTAAAACCCCCAAACTCTCTTTCCATGTAAGTGCTAATTCATAACAAAGCCGTATCCGATGGTTCTAAAATAGCCGGGTAAATGTCTTGTCCTTTTATAGCAGTGGCCCTATTGTAAGCTCTGGCATGTGACAGGTCTGAGAGTGACACAATGCRTGACTTCAAGAGACTGGACAGGGATAAAGACCTGTGTGCGCTGGTGATTTGTCCTGCAGCAGCCACCTCTTTCCTGTCTGTCTCCTTCTCTCCCTTTCTAAAGCAGCCCACCAGCAAAACAACATGCCTCCAAAGAAGCCCGAACCTAAGAAGGCCGAACCTAAGAAGGAAGAACCCAAACCAGCACCTAAACCAGCAGAACCAGAACCCAAAAAAGAAGTTGAATTTAACCCAGCTTCTATCAAAGTACGTATCTTTTGACCTGGSATGAGAGGAAGCAGGCTGGTGGGGCTTGGCTTGGTGGTGGTTCTGGTAGTGGTGTATTCAATGCTGTGAGATGACATTCTCCAAAAGTAGCTCTTGGTTTTGAGCAGCAAAGGCAATTGCCACAGGTAGAGTAAGAGCGGGAGCAAAGTCACTGGGGGCTCTGCTAAACAGAGAAGCTAAAAGCTGAATCTTATTTTATCTGAGGATGTTCAGACCTGTTTATCCCATCTTATCCCCAAAGTAGCAAATTTTATTGCATGCAAGCTTCACTGACCTCAGTGGGAAACTTATTGCTCCTCTGCAGGCAATATTGCAGGTAGGTGCCAGGAAGGCTTGACTGTACTCAGGGCTGACCACTGACTAACCAACGGCCAAGGCTAGGTTGTAGGCTTGGAGTGGGCTTGGAGCATGGGTTGAATTAATTTCTCTCTGCCTGGAATGCATCACTTTGGTAGACATCACCAGCCTGAGACTTCCTTAAAGTGAGCCAGCGATACCTCCTGTGGTTTTCCAGAAAAGCCCAACTGAATGGCAAAGGAACTGTGTGCTTGTGTGTGTGTTTCTCTCTGGAAGGCAGAGAGAAACTTGGGCAAAAATCCAGATTTCCTGAATGACCTGCTGCTTTCAGGTTCTGCCCCAAGGATTCCTCTAAAGGGCATGAGCCTTCTCTTCCTCCTTCTCCTTTAGAGAAGTCTCTGCTGGAAAGAGTGACTGCTGGTCTCAGCAGGGTTTGCTGAAGTCTTGCTCAAATGTGTAAGGACAAGATTAYGTTTCCAAGGCCATTTCAGAAATAAGTTCTGAGGGAATTTGGGGTCACTACTCTAATCCTGACCTGCCTAAATGGCATCACATTGCCCTTTCAGTGAACCACCCCATTGACTGGGAACTACCAACGTTTAGGAAACACTCAGGGTTTTAAAGCCATGAAGTAGGTAATTCCAGTGAAATGACACTGGAGATCTGTTTCCCTTTCAAATGCTTTTTTCCATGGGAATTGACCCTTCAGCAGATATCTGAAAGTGACTTTTTTATTTCAAACGAAATTTCTCTGAGAGAATGATAAGGAGAAAGAAATTATATATACTATATATTCCTATGAAATGACCATGAAATAGACTATCAAAGAGTGACCTCTTGACTTATAAAAATGCAATAAGCAAATAAAGATCTAAAAATGACTAGTTCCCCTTTGCTCCTTCTGCACCACACACATTCACAGGCAATGTCAGAGACCCCTGCACGCATTTTTAGGAACAGCTTTCCCATATTGTTTGCACAGTAAATACCCCATGACGATAGACACTGCAAGACATAGCAGGATTTCTTTGCAAGGCATTGTCCTTTGGGAATTCTCCTTTGGGAAAAGGCATTGCCCTTGGGGAAGAGAAGGGGAGCTTTGTAGCATCTCACAAGTTTCTTTCTCATGGGGATTTGGACAAGACAACGACTGGGTGTAAATCAGCATTATTTTGTTGATTAGTTTAAAGCAGCCAGATTCTTTCCTGTGTCTTACAAGAAATTGAGCAACCAACAAGGAAGTCCTGCTAATCACCTGTGATTAAGGTGAGCCATAGGACATGGGACAAGACTAGATAATGCCAAAGAGGAAAATGGACAGAGCTCCACTGCCATCCATGGCACCAGCTCCTCAGAGCTGAGGCGGTGTCTCTGGGACCCTCTCTTGTTAGCTCAAAAAGTAGTTTCCCCCTCAGGAAAACACAGAAACTATCTGAGAAAGGGAATAAGTTACTCTGTCTCTTCAGTGTGCCTCCTGAGGACACCGCAACAGGACTCATGGGTTGTAAATCACGGGCTGCTGAAACCGTTTGCTTCTTCCACATGGGAGTGACTCCTGCAGCTGGGGATYTCTAACAAAGGAAGCACTGAAAGTGGGTTTGTTCTTCCTTGAATCATAAAGACCTTGAAATTCTTTCAGTTTAAATACTGGTGAAAAAAAAGCAATCATTAGTAACTATATCAAGACGAAGTCAGATTACAAGGARTTCAGTTTTGGGCTAGTTTTAGAATAATGACACCAGAGTTAGTGCTGTGCTCTGAGAAGGACTTCCACCCTGACCTTGTGCAAGAGGTACGTGGTGGGATCCAGTTCTCTGCTAACATCTCTGTACTTAACATTCCTGCACTATAAAAGGAGGAGGGGGTGATTGCAATAACTTCTCTTAGAGGGCATGGATACCTTCGGCAGGGATGCCATGATATTGTGGTAATATTCAGCTGGGATACTATGACATTGTGGTATGAAAGGCAGCTAAGTCCAGTAGAGAGATGAGTTGTAATTAAAAAAAAAAAAAACAAACCCCAAACTGGTACCACTCAAAAAATAGTTTTTGATCAATAGTTTTTGATCTTTGCAGTCACCACAATTTCAAAATCATCAAATACATTTTCATCCAAATAGGATTTGAAACCAATTCACTTCTACATTTTTTTTTTAAACTTACTCACTCTGCACGCTTATTCATGCAAATTCTTATTTTTCCCTCCAGCACAATTTGCAATTACAGACTCTTATCATGTTTTTTAAAGTGCTAAAAAATATGTATTGAGTTCCTAAAAAATAAGTAAATCCAGTACTCCCATGATAACATCTCTTCATCTTTGCAGAGACTAGTCCATTATCTACTATATACAAAATTGGACTAGGGAAAGCATTGGTACATGCATGGTTTGGGTCTGKTTTTTTTTTTTTTTTTCCCCAAAACTCGTACCAAGGGGAGATGATATTCTCTAGAGAAGTTTTCCTGGGAATTTTTCAATTAAATGTTTTTCATCAAAAACACTTTTGTCAAAATTGAAGCTCTTTGTGCACAAGGGCTGGGTCTGGTAAATATACGGCTTCCTGTTCCATAAACCTAGCTCTGGTGGAGCTCAGACCATCTGGTGTAGATCAGAATACCTCCCTAGATCATTGTACAACATTTGAAAAAAATGCTTTAATGAGTTTTGAAATTCTCCAAACATTCCGTTTCTGCATTCCAGGAAGAAACTGGTTCTTGTTTTCATGTTGAAGATAGTCTATAGTTAAAAAAAGGTGAGGAAAACAAACTTGCATCAAAACAAAATGTTAAAAATGATCAAAACGCATCTTTTGATGGGGATGTCTCAAGTTATCAATATTTATTCTCAGACCTTATTGCACAATTTTGTATTTGGAATTTTTTACCTTTTTTTTAGACACTAAAAAGTCCCCAAACTAAAATATTTCTGTGGAAAAGAAAAGTACTTCTTGTTTCAATTTTCCTGACTGTTACGGTCTGCTGTCATGATAATGGTCTATGAGCCTTATTTTGCACTCCAGAATCATATTAGATTTTCCCATTGTCTTTCTCTTGCTGCTTCACAGTCTCAATCTGTATTGCGTCTGTATTGGGATGTCAGTTACAGTGGCCTAAATGCAGTTATTCTAAAGCTTTAATGTTACTCACATATACATTCCCTTAGAATTTGACCCAATATTTAGAAATTTTCAAAGTAGATTGGGTATGATTGAATGTTGTTTGCAACTCATAGATAAGAGTTTTGGGGGTTTTTTTGGTGTATTTGTTTTTCTGTAAGAGTTTGGCTGAGTCCACCAGGAAGTCTTTTTTTACAGAATTGTTTCTGTAGAATGGCCCCTGAACCCCTTTTCTTTGGGGAAAAAATTGTCTTGAAGAGATTTTGTAGCAAGAAGATTTTCTTTTCCATATATCTAATTCATTTCCACCTGAATGTTCTCGTTTAGCAGGGGGGAACATTTTGCCAGAAATACATTCTGSTCTCCTGAAAAACAGTAAGGCTGATGCAAAACAGGATTCATCTTTTATTGTTATGGACACAGAAAGTGGGACTGGCTCATCTAGCTTTAACCATTGGAAAGCTGATCATTGATCTTAAACAGATCATCTATAATCAGCAGAGAGAAACTCTCTAGAGGTTTATCCCTTGCAGCGGTGCTAAACACCTATATCAGGATGGCTTGAATCACCCTTGGGAGATGCTGATCTGTTGATAAAGGGAGATGAGACAGGTATTTGGGTGCCAACATTTCAGCAGCTAAAGTTAGCTGAGATGACGTCTGCTCAAAGTCCAGTGAGTCCTGGGTACAAAAAGGCCACAGAGAGACAGCTGGCTTATGTGAGGACCTGGAATGGACACAGCTTACCATATAGAGTTATCTTTAATAACCACATTTTCCCAGGTCATCACTTGATATGCTTATTGTAGCAGCGTGCAGTAATACAGGTGCCTGGGGAAAAAAACAGTCATCGTTTATTTTTGTGGAGTGCTGTGATCTTGAAGCCATGTGAAACCTGTTCTCCCTGAAAAGCCCCGCAGGCTTCTGAACATCTGCAGGGATACTAAAAAATAAAAGCTTCTTCCCTTTTTCTGCGAGAAAAGATGTAAAAGCATCCGGGATGGGAGCAGCCAYGAGGGAAATACGCAGGCATCGTGCAGCACCAGTAAAGATGAGACCCTGCCGGCTTCTCTGTTCAGCTCCAAAGCACCGAGCGTGCCGCAGTGCGATGGCAGGGTCGTAGCCAGGAAGACGTGCAGGGGTGCACGTGCGAGCCTCCACCGCAGCGTGAAGGAAGGCTGAGCAGAGGTCAGGGAGGCTGCAGTCTGGGGGAAGGGAAGCAAACGTCTCTTGGGGGAGATGGATTGATTTTCAAGGAGAGAAATCCCATTTCAACAACAAATGTCCTGCGAGGTGAGATTGTCAGAGTAGTTTTGGTGCCTTGCTGAAGAATTTGTTCTGGGCTGAAGTGACTGAAATGACTATTTCAGAGTGAGCTTTAACGTGGGAGAAATGTGTACGAGTTAATAGTGGACATACTTGTGAGAAGGGCTTAGATGGGGGAATGAAAAAGCAGGAGTTACTTTGTGGATAAAAAGGATTTTGTTTGTTGGGTGAATGTGTTGCATTAGTGTGCATGAGTGAAAAAAAAAATGCTGTCTTAAACATGTGGCTGTATTAAAGAAATTCAGTTTATGGGAGTAATGAAWGTGCGTACAAGAGAGGGTGAAGCAGCATATGACACTTTTGTGCCTTTGTGTGTGAAGAGGTACCTGTGTGAGACAGAGGTTTTGTAGTCACGTTTTTGAGGAGTTTGTGTGTGCAATCAGTAGCCGTGGGGTGTGTGCCCTGATTTCTTGAAGTTTTGTAGCTGCGTGAGAGGTTTTGAATGTAGCTCTTATTCAGAGAGAGGAATTTATCTACATCCCTGACTTCTGTAAGAAGAGAGGGGAGTGTGGGTGTGGGTGTAGAGGTGAAGGGTTTTGTAGGCAAAAAGGCTTCTTTGTGAATAAGAAAGCTGATATGTTGGCCCACTTGAGAGACATTTTGGGTGTGCAAGAGAAGTATTTTATCTGGATGTGTGAGGGAAACAGGGTATGAGCTCATGGGCACATATCTCGTCTGGCGTGCCAGGCTCAGCAGTGGATAAACTTGTAGCTGGCTGGTAGCAGGAGCGTAAGGTCCTTTGCAACATAGACCCGTGGAAAGCATGACACAACAGGCGTTGTGTAGGAAAGAGGGGAGATTTTCTTGCCAGAAAAAGCCATTTGCTGGGCCAAGGTTAGGACATCCCAGCGCAGGCATGATTTGAAACAGCATATTGAAGAACCCCTTCCCTCTGGTGCAGAGGCAACAGGAGCAGGTTTCTTCAAAGCCATTTGCCAATCTGTTTCACCCCTGCTTTACACCAGGAAAGCACATCTATGTCAACAGTGCATCAGGTAGAAGCTGGTACAGAGCTGTCCCTGAGCCACCCCCATAGGGCAGCAGAGTACTCAGTGTGGGGACCATTTCTTTGAGTCTCTGAGTAGATGATGACCTGGGACATACTAAAGGCATCCAAACAACTAAGGGCTTGTCTGATTCAGAAGAAAGCCTGTCTGGATATCCCATGCAGTGTACACATACCATATCCAGCTTGGAAGAAGAAATCATACTATGTTTTAGTAAGATGGGGGCGGGATGCAGGTCTTTGCCCACTTTGAAACCTGTCAGGATGTTAGATCTTATTGAGAGTTTGGCCAAGTCTTCCTTGAGAATGACGTGGGAACTCTTTACGCGTGTATACCTGAGCCTCCAACATCAGGCATCAGGACAGCTGAAGGTGGCCACCATATGTGTTCAACCTCCCAACACCCTCTCATCTTTCTCTCTCCAACCTATTTTTTCCCTTGGTTTCATTCTTTCCAGGTGCTGCATACTCCCATTGTCATCACCATTATTATTATTGGCCTACAGTGCATCTCAGCAGAAATACTTTTAGAGAGCAATTTCCCTCCTGTGCTCACATATTTGAAGGCTTCTGAAGTGGGCAGACACCTGCCAGGCTAAACCGAGCCCATGCTGGGCCTCTTTCTCTCAGTGGTTTCTTCCTGAGCCTTTCAAGCACAGAGAAATTTGAGCAGGGAGTCTTGAGGAGGCCCCAGGCAAAAACGACTAAAAGTTTAGCAAAGACAAGAGACCCCATTGCAAGCTCGTGGGAGTCAGTAGGAAATTTTTCCTTTTGCGTTTTATGGGATTTGCCTCTGACTCACCGTTCTTGCTATGGACTGGTGCTCTGGCAAGGTGTGAGAACTTTTGTAAGCTTATTGCGATTTATTTTTAATTTAGCAAGCGATGAATGCCTCTTAGGTATGTGCTCAAAAATTGCATTGATCTAGCAAAATATCTTCAGGTGCATAGAGACAACTCCCTTTTCAGCATAATAATGGTACAAACTGCTGTAACTTCAGAGGAAGATTTCAGATGCCATCTATTTTAAATACCAGCTATCTTTCTTAGGATGGGATGAATCTTTATTTGAAAGTGGAAAAAGCCCAGCCTGGCTTCTAGGGAGGGAACCTACATATTTAGCTTAGATGAGATGTCTATCTCAGCTGGTTATAGTGAAGAAAAAGGAGCTCCATCCTGAAACCTTTGGCTGTACAAGTTCGAGTTACTATCTCAAGCGTAGGGTCTTAATAGGCTATCCAGATAAGTGCTGAAAGTCACTAGAGGTTTGGATTGCGTTATTAAAAACTTTCCACAACTAATTAACATGCCACCCCCTGCCCTCTTGCACTAGGAAGCTAATGAACCGAAGTGCCCTGATACCCTTGGGATGGGCATAGGAGAAGAACCAGAAAAGAATAAAATAGGAGAAATTCCATTCAATTGGAATAACTAGGCTAACCAGGGTCCTCTGCCCTGCTCAGCCTACACCAAATAGAAATATGAAGATGAGTGAAGAAGGCCAAAGGCTCCTGCATGATCTGTTAGCATTTCATGTCACTGAGTGTGGTGAGTACTTGTTTTATAGAGCTTAAGACTGTTTAATCATCTAATCTGACATCCTATATGCAGATTTTGATTCAGACGAGCTCTACTGAGCCCAAAGATTTTGGCTAGGGAAAAGCATTTTGGGCCCAATGAGAAAGAAAGAAAAGAAGAAAAAAAGTGCGATTCATCTGCTGTAATTCAGGCATCTACAAGTCAGATATTCAAGGCTGAGCTAGTCTCTTCAGGCTCCCATGACAGTTGCTAAAGAGAAACAGGCACTTTCAGAAGTTCATTTATTTCACCCAAAGACAAGCACCTAAGGTAGATCGAATAAAGCAGTGGTAGAGAAGAGAGCCCACTGAAGAGTAGGGACACTCAAGCCATGATCTGGATGCAGTGAAGAGCCCTGGCAGCTCGCTTTTGTGCTTTAACTAACGAGAACTGCAAATACTTGGTGCTCACCAGTAGAGCACTGCCAGAGCTGGACTGTGCCTGGATGCAAGCCAGTAAAACTGCCTGGTTTGTACGGTGCTGTATTGCTCCACTGGTTTTGATTTCTACCAGTCTGGGGACTTTTCCACAGTATAGACATTGGCTGCTAAATGTTTGCAGTTCTGCCCGAGGCCCTACTCTAAAAGGAATGATGGACCTACTCCAAAATCCTGGCTCTGGACAGACCACGGAGGAGAACAGATCTGCAGGATCCTGAACCTGAGCAATCTCTACCATGTCTGAAAGTTAATCCCACATCCTCCCCATCCGTCATGCCCTCAAGGCTGGTGGGAATCCAACTTCAGTAGCTTGTGGTCCTTCCTAGGAAAAACCTGACCTGAGGATTTCAGGTCACAGTGGGCAGCAATTGCTTTGGGTGGGAAATGGAAGAGGATCATCCTCCTGGAGGGATCCCCCTACCAGTTCAGGACAGCTAAAGTCTGAGGAATGGCACTTTTCCTCCATAAACGGTGCTTTGTCCTACCCTGCCTCATGCCCTCTGCGTAGCGGGGGGTGCAGGGGTCTGACGTTACACACGTTGCACACACACAAGCGTGCAYGGGGAGGGGAAGCTCAGCTGGAGGATGCTGTCAGGGCTGTCAGCACAATCTCTGTTCCCTCTCCAAAGCCTCCCCCCCTGTGAGAGGCTATTGTATGCAGCTACCACAGGTATTTCTCAGGAGTCGGTGGCTGACACGCACTTCCTTGCACATAAAAATCAGGTGGTGGTCAAGCTTATAATGCCCCATTAGCAATTTTCTTCAGTGCTTCTGGATGGAGATAAGCATAATTAAAATACCATGCTGCCATAGCATGCTTCTAAAGGCAGCTCTGCTCTTTTATTCTCTCCTTTATTTATCACACTCCATGTCACTCTGGAAGCACAGGACGTTCCCAGCCAGGCTGGCCATTGTGAGGCAGCTTTTAATAGTGGAGAGAGCAACTTTCTCCCTCCTGTCCCTTCCTTCGGAGCAGATGGCCCCAGGTTGACATGAATTTGGCAGCTTGCTTGACAGAAATGAATCAGTGCCTGAAAGTGTAAAGGGTATTTCAACATTAGGAAACAACCTGTAGCCTTGACCCAGTGAAATGTTTCATCAGAAGAGGGGATGGGGGATGACTCAAGTCCCCAGGGCTGTAGCATCCCCCAAAGAGGTGATCCCCAAGAGATGCAGGCCAGGATGCAGAGCGGCGAAAAAATAGTAAGATGTTGAGCAAGCATGCATTAAAACACAGCAAAAGGGTTTCTTTGTGGTATATTCCACTCATTCTTAGGGCCAAAACTGAATAGCACTGGAAATCGAAGGAGCTTTCCAGATGAATTTTCTGGGCCAACAGAAGTCTGGCTATCTTTGTATATCTCTCTTGTTCGCAGAGCTGGGTGACGTTTCTTGTAAAAATACTTTTTGGGGAGACTTGAAAAGTGCAGTTTGGTGGTACCAGAATGTTTTGCAAATACACACAGATTTTGCAAAGAGTTTTCAAAAAAATCTGAAAAGGATAAAGAAAATTACCAGTTTCAGCTTTTTTTAGTTAATTCCCTGTTTAGATTTTTTTTTTTTTGATCTGAAGCAGCTATTAATTTTGGAGGGTTCTTTCCTTCTTATATAAAAAAATACCCAGAGATTTTTAATGGTTGAAATTACTTCCATTTGGGCAAAGGAGAACATTTTGACCGATCTGGAATGATTTTTCTCCCTCATTTCCAACTAAAACTGTCATCAAGTAGAACACAAAACCCAAACCTGTTTTCATTCTTAATCAAAATGACTTTTTCCCTGAAAATTTGGAAATTGCTCAGTGGCACCCTAAGATATGTAGTAGTATGATTTTTTTTTTTTTTTAAATCATTTTTCTGGGCAGTTTCCCCTTCCAAGTCTTTGTTATGCAGCTGCCAAAAAATAACTTTTCTGCAATGTCTGATGTCTGTGGCACAGGGATGTACAAAACCAAACCTGTAAACAGCTCAGCTCGGTCTGAGGGATGTAGAGATGAAAACCTGTCAAGTTTCATATCTCTTTTTTATTTGAAATAACTCAAGAGTTGCAGCATTACTGAATCCTCAGGCCCTGGAACATTTAAAGCGAAATGTGCAGCTTTCTGAGTCTGTATCTGGATTGCTGAGAGGCAGGAGTGCAGCAGGATTTTCTGAACGTGACTTTCCTTAGTCTCTCATGGAAAGCAGACAATTTCTGTAGACGGTCTTAAACACCATCAACTTTATTTCCCTAATACAGAAGAAAAGGCTGCGGCACTGGGTAAACCCTGCCCAAGGGTAGCCCAGCTTTACCGAGTCATTTGAAATCATCGAAAGTAAGGTTTTCTGCAAACATGTCTAGGGGGTTTTTTCATCTCCCTCTACATTTCCCCTTGTAACCCTGCATGTTTCACATCTTTATCTGTCTCCCCTGATATTTATAGCCCCCTTGTCTCTGCAGTATTTCCCAGCCTGCTTTTCATTTCTGTTTGAAGCATGGAAATTGTGCAAATTGTGCAAAAGCAAAGAGTTGGTCTGAAAGGGTTTGCACTGTTCTCAGCAGGGTGATTTCAATGCAGTTATTATTTTCCCCAGTTTGTTTTCTTTTTTCAGTCGTTATCTCAGACAAGCTAGGACACAAGAGGTTGTTTATTTCTGCTTTGCCACCAAATTACTTTGCAGCTTTTCGAAAAGGGGGGGGGATGAGAGAATAACAAATAAGCCCTGTTTTGACAGTTTCTGGGGTTTTCAAGTGGCCCTGCAGCAGGTCCTCGCCTAGAAAGCCCTTCTGGCAATACATCCTGCCACGGAAATTTATCTTCTGAGATCTCAGCCAAATGTTTGTCTGCTTCTCCAGCACGTGGTGTRGATGTGGCCTCTGTAGGCTTGTTTGCATGTCTGTAGTCATGCGTAAGGTCGATTTTCTTTGATTTATAGATGGGGAAGTAAGCAACATATCGGTGTGGAGATCTCGTGCTATGGGTGTCTGAGGTAAGAAGCGAGTGAGAGCTGCCTGACCCGCAGCCTTACCATCGTCCCTCCAGCCGGTGCCTCCCAGCCTTGCCTCTTCCTTTTCCTCTCTCCAATCTGCCCCTTGATGAGCAGGGAGTTATTAAAAGCACACTCTGGATACGGGGCAGCTCTGTAATAAGATCTGCATTTCTCACATAGCTGCTAAACCTCAATCAATATGGTTTTAATCGCCATTTGTGTAACGTGCAATAACTATTAAATTTAAATTAAATGCACAGCTCAGAGCATGCAGAAGGCCCTGGCCAAAGTGCTAACTTTTCGCAAGTTGCTGGAAAGCTGGACTGTAGAGACAGAGTATTTATTCCTCTCCTAAACCAGTTAAATCTTCACTTGGAGAAGGGGAAAAAATGGTGAGAGTAGCTGTAGGAGGGATGGGGGTGGCGAGGAACAGTGGCTCTTAATAGAAACAGAAACTTTGGGTTTCCCCTAACTTTTGCAAAGACGTTAGTGTTCGGGCAGAGGTGCCTGGGTGCACTTTTCCCTGGTGTCTGTGCTGACAGGATGGAAAAAGGCGTTAGTGGGTGTTCCTTGTGTGGAGCAGAGCCACACAGGTCATGAGTTGGATGGGGACGTGAATCAGAGCCAGATGATGATGTGCTGCCTTCCCTCCTGGTCCTGCACCCCATCCCTTCTCAGGGGCAGGCTTGTTACCAAACTGTCACCAAGTCCTTGCCATGCTGGCCCAGGGCAATGCATCTCCACATGAAAAGCATTCCCAAGTGAAAGAACCCTTCAGCTTCACTGTGCAAGCCCCAACGGTAACCTTGGGAGCGGTCACCTTGGGTAAAAACCTATCTCTGCATTTACATGCTCCAGCAGCAAAATGGGGACAGTGATAATTATAGATCTGAGATGGGCATATGAAGGGTTTTGATGTGTTAGAAGAGTAGGATTGACATAAATACCTTAAAGCTACTACGGAGCAGTTCCCCTTGGCAGCAGAAAAAGGCAGAGTGTATCTACACTGATTTTTCRGGCAGAGGCGTGCAGTGGGTACCTGCTCTGGACTGGTCAAAAGCGGGGTAACCAGTTAGCTCTGCACCAAGACCAGGAGAGTGGGAAGAGCTCCTGCTGCCTCTCTATGCACGTGGCTCCAGCCGATGAGACCTGCCCACCTCGCTGCACAGGCTCTGGGACTTGGCGTCCAAAATCATCCCAGCCTCTCCTAAAGCTGTAGTGGCTCTGAATGGTCTCAAACTATGGGGCTTTCTGACATTAGACTAATAGTGAGCTCCTCCACCTCCATCTTCTTTCCTCCCCCAGCCCAGGGACTGATCGGTTGCTTAGACTTTATTGTAAAGTTTCCAAGTGTCAAAAGGATTGGTTAAAGCCCAGGTATTATTAAAAACAGCAACAACAAAGCAACGTCAAAGCATATTTCCTAACAATATTTCATATATATATATATGTATGTATAAAATTATCATATGCTGGCCAGTGTAAAGAAGTGGAAAGAAATATAGGAAAGGAAATGGATGTAATATTAGTAGAGGGACAATGCCAATATAATCTCCAGAATATTTTTTTTTCCCTCCTAAGTAAATTTCCTTCTTGAGTTTAATTTCGTGTCTCATTGTATGCATGCATCTTACATGGCATTGTTCCCTCCCCTGTCCTATCTGCAACCTGAATCCTAAAAAAGCAGACAGGGAGAAGAGGGACTCAACTAAATTTAAACTTAAATCGTCGTACTATGCTCAGGGTATGCGGTCAGCTTGCAGCCCGACTCTCGTTGATGAGATAGCTGTTTCCCAGAATCCCAGCCATAGCCAGGGAACTGGGTGTTGCTGCCACTAATAACAGGGATCAGGAAAGCTTTAGCAGCTTTTGCTCGTGAATGCTGTCCACCTCATGGATTGATTCCCAGCAGGGGGTCAATCAGCATAGTCCCCTCCAGTCACGCATGCACCCATGCTGATTTATCCCAGCTGAATACCTGCATCCTACTTTTCCAAAGATCTGTGCTCTACATCCCGAAGATCCTAGCCTCTAGATTTAAAAGGATCAGTGCAGATTTATACTTGTCCTTTATAAACCACCATCTCTCACTTCTGTTTTCTCTGGCTGGCTTGGGGGTTAATGTGTATGTATGGTTGTGAATGTGAGTTGTACATACAATATATATTAGGAAGAAATTCTTTACTGAGAAGGTGGTGAGACACTGGAACAGGTTGCCCAGAGAAGTTGTGGATGCCCCATCCCTGGAATTGTTCAGGTTGGATGGGGCTTTGAGCAACCTGGTCTAGTGAAGGTGTCCCTGCCCATGGCAGGGGGGTTGGAACTAGATGATCTTTAAGGTCCCTTCCAACCCAAACCATTCTACGATTYTATGATATATATATGTAGTAAGTATATATATATGTAAAAAAATACACAGTATGTGCATGTGTGCATAGACATGTGTGTAGGAAAGAAATGTGAGTGTGCATTTATGTTTATTCATATGTAAATATGAATCAATACACACATACATACAGAAATATATATAGATGAACAAACATTTACACCCATACATACACCCCTATGCAGTTTGTTTTCTTTATCCAAATGCCTGGTGCATGTGCACTGTACCCATGCAAGGTGCCTGGATTCCCAACTCGGGGACCAGTGCCCCCCTCCCAGCCCTCTAACAGGTGCAGGAGAGCTGAACCCCACAGCCCATCCTGCCGGGATCGCTCCGGGAAGGAAGGTGGCACTCAGCCCACAGCCCAGCCGGAGCCAACCCAGCCTCCAGCCTGCAAAAACTGCTCTGCTCCAGCAAACTTACGCATCCAAAGCCCAGAATAGAAACAGTGACAATCCATCGATTGTGTTTTCTGGGAAGCAGCGGAACATCGCAGCCACCAGGCAGACGCGGCTGAAAAATCTGCGAGAAGTCTGCTCCTGTGAATGATCTTAGAAAAACAAACCGGTTTATAACCCTCACAGCCTTAAAAAAACAGCAACAGGGAGCAAGGAAATAAAAAAAGGCATCGCTGAGAACCCAGCTATGGTTAAGAGCAGCCTGACAATAACTGCTGAGTGCTTGGGGAAAAAAAAAAGAAAAAAAAAAA